>JAWPHD010002199.1:0-269626 GCA_037043455.1 Cyrtodaria siliqua
AAACTGTATGCACTAGACCTTTCAGTCTTTGCTTATAGTTTTACCTTGGTTTGTACATCACAACGTGACAAAGCAAATGTGGAAGTGACCTTGACCCTCCAAGCAAAGTGCAGATAACTTAATAATTTTACCTTCAACTTTTGCATTGAGGTCAATTTCGCGCAAACTGTATGCACTACACCTTTCAAACTTTGTTTATAGTTATATGGGGTAATACATCGCTACGTGACAAAGCAGATGTGGATGTGACCGTGACTCTCCAAGCAAAGGGCAGATAACCTTATAATTTTTACTTTCAACTTTGGCGTTTAGCTGTATGCACTAAGACCTTTCAAACTGTACTTATAATTGTATCTTGAGTGGTACATTGCAACGTGACAAAGCAAATGTGACCTTCACCATCCAAGCAAAGGGCAGATAACTTTAATTGTTACATTTACATCACTTTATTATGAACTATAATTATGCACTAGATGTTTTAAGCTAAATTTGTACCTTAATCTTTGGAAGACAAACTATTCTATTTTGACATAGTTGTGTCTTGGGTAGTGCATCTTTTTGGACTCTGGGATTTCATCTATGTCCTTGACCTACTTTTGGAGCTGATGATTTTTAGCTCTGCTGTCCGTCGTCCGTCGGTCGTCCGTCTGTCGTCTGTTAACGTTTACCTCGTTAAGACGATAGGGCCTTCATTTTTATCCGATCTTTACCAAACTTGACCAGATTATTAATATCAATGGAAGTTCGGACAAGGTCGAAAATCAGTCAGATCGGACTAGTAACAGCGGAGTTATGGCCCTTGATTTAGTTGAAAATATTATATGTTGCCTCTTTAAGACGATAGGGCCTTCATTTTTCATCCGATCTATACGAAACCTTTAACAGATTTTTAATATAAGCTTGGACAAATTCGAAAATCAGCCAGATTGGACCAGTAACAGCGGAGTTATGGCCCTTGATTTCGTTAAAAATGCTATATTTTGCCTCGATAGGGCTTTCATTTTTCATCTGGTCTTTATCAAACTTTACCAGATGTTTTTCCTTTTTTTTTATTATAAGTATGTTTTTTTCATTTAATTCTTTTTAAATATAGATATATATTTTTTATTATTTCCCCCCCCCACCCCCCCCCCCCCCCCCCCCCGCCCCTTTATATTATTATTTTTTTTAGTATTTTTCATTTGATATTTTTTTATTTTTGTTTATTTTTTTATTCATTTATTATTTTCTGAATTTTTTTTTTTTTTAAATAACTTTTTTTTTTTTTACTTTTTTATTTGTTTGTGTTAACGCCGTGTTAGCAGGAAGCATTGCTATGCTTTCTAGTTGTGCCTATTGCGTTTTTTTCCGGTTCGTTGATTTTTCGATGGCCCTTGACATTTTTACTTTTAAATTTGTTATAGGCGCTACTCCTCCTAAACGCCTCGTTGGATTTCGACGAAACTTGGCAGGAAGTATCGGGAATATGTCTAGTTGTGCATATTGCGCTTTTGTTCCAGTTCGCAGATTTATCAAGGTGTTATTGCCCTTTGACATTTTCACTTTAAATTTATTGTCGGCGCTACTCCTCCTAACCGGCTTGTTGGATTTCTACAAAATTTGGCAGGAAGCCTCAGTATGATGTCTAGTTGTGCAAAGCGCGGTATATCAATGAAATCTTGGACAAGTTCGGAAACTAGCTAGATCTTGTTAGTAACGACAGAGTTATTGTCCTTGATTTGTTGAAAAATGCTATATTGTATTTTCCTTTGTTAAATCTGTAGTTACTTCATTTTTTATCTGATCTTTACCATATTTGTTTAGAAAGTTAATATAACACCTATAAAAAATACCCATGCCAGGCTAAATACAGCAGACTTATTGCCCATGATTACCAGGTGAGCGATCTAAGGCCATCCTATCCCTGTTGTTTTTGCAATGTTTTAAAAGAAGTACTGAAGGGACGTTTATGTCGACAACCCTTGATATAAGAGCCGTTTTAGCCAGTAGAGCGTCCACATGCCATCTTAGGCCTCTTGTTTTTAACAGAATGACATTTTGTTTATAAACAAATGCACTTAATGTCATCTCAGCAAACCTCATTGACCTTTTTATTATAAGTCCCACCCCTGTTAGTCGAGACATGTGAATCTGCGGATTTCTTGTCTTCAGTACATATTAGTGAAACAGGAAAAATAAAAATTCCTTACTCTTTTAATTTGGTTGATACTATTAAATTTCATACAAAATGCAATGCAAAATTCTGTTTCATCAAACTTTGATTTTATATTTGTTTTAGAATTTCTATCCAAGGTTGTAATGTATAGGATACCCCTTTATTAAAAGAACACCAGGCAATCCTTCGTGGCTTTAAAGTAGAATATTCCTTAAGCCAGTGCTAGGAGGCGTGAGAGGTGATGCACTCGACATTACCTCTCATGAACAGACTCAATCAAACCGTGTCTGCTACTTTTATCTCTTGTTTGTGTTTTTGCATCTAAAGGATCCCCTTTTCAGTAGTTATTGACATTCAAAATAACGTTTGTTTAGTGCTGTGTGGTGGCCGTAAAAATTTGCACCGACTACAAATCAGTAGTGTTATTACTTTCCGGTCCCTTGGGATCATCAAGCCCAATCTTCATGTGGTCTTAAAGTAGAATATCGCTTAAGCCGGTGCTAGGAGGTGTCAGAGGTGTTGCACTCGACATTACCTCTCATGAACAGACTCAATTACACCGAGTCTTCTACTTTATCTCTTGTTTGTGTTTGTTGCTTCCAAGGGATTCCCTTTTAGTATTTTTGAAATTCATACTAGAGCTTGTTTAGTGCTGAGTGGCGGCCGTAAAAAGTTGCCCCGACTACAAATAAGTAAGGTTATTACTTATTGGTCCTTTGGGACCTTCAATCCCAATTCTGTCTTTAAAGTAGAATACGCTTGAACCGGTGCTAGGACACGTGAGAGGTGTTGCACTCGATATTACCGCTCATGAACAGACTCAATAAACCCGAGTCTGATACTTTTATCTCTTGTTTGTGTTTGTTGCTTCCAAGGAATCCCCTTTTCAGTATTTAATGAAGTTTTTATCAAGCATTACAATTATTATCTCAATTTATTAATCCAATATCATTTTTACTTTAAACCTGCTTGAATATACTTATTTAAATACAATTTTGAGTTTTCAGTTTTTCTTCGTTATAACACAATAAGTTTGAATATATTATTGGTGAAATGTAATCATCAGTTAGTAATATGCAAAGACCATTTACTTCATACTATTCTTATAATTAATATTAATGACTGAACAAATGCAATTTATATAGAAAAACTAACGGGACGCTGCGAGTTTTACAAAAATCAAGATTGCCGTGTCCATTTAAGACACTTTAAATGTTTCTGAGAATACGTGAATGATTACATTTCTAGTTTGAAAGTGAGAATAATTGCTAGTGATATTTATTGTATGTTATTGACGGGCTATAGCACATTGTGATCATTATATGATACTATCGGTACTGTAGGTTTTTATATGCGTGGTAGATTTTAAGACATTGGTGACGACTATTTTATTCTGTTGGCATGTTTGAATATTTGAACGGCTGTTACCCAAAACTGCTATTTTATACTGTTGGTATTTTGACGGGTGTTGTGGCGACGATTTTCTGATTGTGTTGGTATTTTGAAGCGCCTTTGCGTTAACGAATTTGTCATATTAATGGCATTTTGAAGGGCTGTTGCAGTGATGGCTATTTTATATTGCTAGTATTTTGACTGGTTTTTGTGGTTACGGTTATTTATTTTTCAGCTTTATTTTGCTGGCATTTTTTTCGACTGTTCTGATAGTAATCTTAATTATATAACTAAGGAAATACAGTTTTTATTTGTTTTGTGTTTCATTGTTTTATTTTCACATTTATCGTCTCTCTGTTTTTACTTTTGAACAACGAAAACATGTTTTCCCCTTTAACTCCTTTTTGTAACGTTTATCGGTGCCTAGATGTTTAGCTTTAGCGACGTTTGTTTTACAAATGCCACCATTTCATCAACGACAAATTGTGTTTTTATAGTAAGCTCATTTTCTGTAACTGTTAGCGACGCCAAAGTTTTTATCTTTAGAGACGTTTGCTTTTACATTTTGCCTTCTTTTTGTGTTTAGAGACACAATGTTTTACATTTAGAGACGTTTGTACATTTAGAGACGATTTTACGTTTAGCGTTGCTACAGACATGCTAATAAGTTACCATTTTACTTTAAAAGCCTTATTTAATTATACTGAACAGAAAGTAATAGTCCTTTCATTTGATATTCCGATAGATAATTTGGCAATACATCACTCGGTCAGATCTGTTGCGGCATACCTCTAGTGAATTATTTCATTATAATTAACCGGAAATATATTTAACCAGTGTATAATATGGTTAACTTGTAAATATCAGACAGTTCAACCTTTGCCGTTCAACGTATTCAACGCATTGTTAAACTAGGTAACGACTGGGTGAACTATTTGCATATACTCAACAAAATTTCTAATTTCTCACTTTTGTATGTAACTAATTTTCTTATTCGAAATATATTTTAGACCAATGGTTTGTAAAATATTCATTTTCTTGTTTAAATTGTTACTTCTTTTGAGAGTTATTCTCCCTTTATATGAAAACTTTATATGTGCTGATAAACGAGATAACTTGAATTGAAGTCCGCTCAAAGATACAAACTTATTAAAACTGGTAGGAAATATTATAAAAAATATGAAGATTTGACCCATTTATTGCAGATGTTCCGCCTATAATAAAATGTAACATGGATAATCCTAAGTTTCCTCCCTTTTGAATATTGTATATAATTCAATTAACTGTAATTCAGCGTTAACATTACATATTTCTAAAACTTCTTTTCCACAACATTTGTAGTGATAATGCTAGTAAAACATTTTGTCAAAATAATTTTAGTTAGGCATATTTTAGAATTAGAAACATCGAAACCTGCACTATTTCGAAGTAATTAACAAAAACCTATGTACTCAATTGTATAAGTTTATGATTTATTTCTAAGAAAACACATCAAATTGAAAAAGTAGATATAAAAATCGAACAGGAAAAATAGCATTCAAGGACGACAGTCAACCACAAACACACACACTAACAGAGAATAACTTTAAGGATGAATAAAACGCAAGATAAGAAATCACAAACACAAAAGAGCTGACAATAGGACTACCGCCTTGGAACGGTCAGTGGCAGAAAAGGTCCGCTGCGTTCTAGAGTGTACCAAACCTCACTCTTGTCCTATTGTCATCCCAAAAAACTGGACAGTGTAAATAAAGATATCCTCGCCAGGTTATAATCTCTAACAAACAAGGCAGCATTAGTAGGCAATATAAGTAAAACAAATAAATGATCATGTATATACAATATATACAACAAAATCTTAGAAAGCCACAAAGTAAGTATTCAATGGCTTGACAGAAGCCAGAGCAATAAGAGAACAAACAATTAAGGGTACGACAAGACAAATATCAATCGCTACCGTCCTATAAGGATTTAGGTAGACGTCATCATAGGTTCCACAATCTGTCCTGTCATCGCACAATCAAAGAGGATAGCATCGTGGCGAACTGTAAATGGGTCAACCACTAAACATGCTGTGCGTTGCAAAATGATATGGTCATAACTTCTTTTGATAAACCTTTTAACGAGTTTAATACAGATTGTATGAAAGGGATTAGTCAACCACTAAACATGCTGTGCGTTGCAAAATGATATGGTCATAACTTCTTTTGATAAAGCTTTTAACGAGTTTAATACAGATTGTATGAAAGGGATTATGACCAAGGATCTTACGAAGTTAGTTTGTAAATCACATCACCATAGAAGTCAGGTTGTAATAGTCCTTGTCGCAGAAGAGATCTTCACTTACTTTTATATCTTAAAATTAGATCAAGGTTACGATAAGACAATTTTGCAAAGGTTTTTCGAAGTTTATGGTAACTTTAAAAAAACTTTAAGAAAGCTTTCACTACCGCTCATGAACAGTCTCAATCAAACCGAGACTGCACTATTTATTATGTGTCGTGCTCGGCCCTTTCCAAAGGTCTATTATCATACTCGTTTTTTTCAAATGTGTCGTTATTTGGCAGTTTAACCGTATCTCTAAGCAAGCGTGAAATACACAAAACAATGAGAATGTCACTGACATATTCTTAAGTGGGTACTTTGGAATTATGACTATTATAGACTGGATGAAAACACGTTGGAGAGCTTCTATATTGTGTTGTATACGAGTTGTACATATACACATACAAGTTCTCATGCACGTTCACATACTTGATTTTAAGATCGACAATGCCAGTTGTTACCTCTATTAATAATATCTACCTGCTTGGATTTAAATGCCAACAGCTCCTGCATAAGCAATTTCTGTAATTGCCACTTTTCTCATTCCTCATGTTTTCCAATTACCGTCACATACATCTAGACCCGGCTACTGCAAACCAATAAATGTGTACACGTTGTCAGTAATTAAAATACTATCATCATATGTACCATAACATAATATAATGTTACCATAACAAACAAAACATTTCCATAATCACTGTTATCTAGCATAAATAACGTTTTTAATACACACACACGCACGCACGCACGCACGCACACACACACACACAAACACACACACACAGACAGTCCCTTATTAACTAGACAATTTTGGTATCCGAAAGATGTTGGTTCAGAGCCTCATTGAAAATGGTTAATTCAAAACTTGCTCCATGTATATATAAACATATTGTGTTATGCAATATTTAAATTTATGATACTCTATATGATATTTCTGGTGTGTTTTTCATTATCAGAGACCTCATTAAAATCGGATACACTTTATTTAAATGTTGTGTTCATTGATCAATAGCACAAGAGCGACGATGTTTATTATCATGCAGTTGTAATTATATAATCAGGTTGTGTGATTTATAAACTTCGAAAGATTCTTGGTCATGATCACTTTCATTCTATCTTTGTTAAACTTGTTAAAAAGTTTATCAAAAGAGGTTATGACCCTATCATTTGGCAACGTACTGCATGCTTGGTCACCGTGGTGGACCCTTTTACAGTTCGCCACTATGCTTTCCTCTTTAATTGTACGATGACCGGACATGCTGTGGACCCTATGATGACGCCTAATGACGCCTACCTAAAGCCCTTTGGGATGGTGGCGTTTGATGTTTGTCTATGATCTTTCTTGTCGTGCCCTTAATGGTTTATTCTCTTGTTGCTCTGGCTTCTGCCAAGTCATTGAGTACCTTCATTGTGGCTTTCTAGGCCATTATTTTTTTGTATTGTATTTACACGAGTATATTTGTGTTTTACTTATATTGCCTATTGATGCTGCCTTGTTGGTTAGAGATTAGATCATGGCGGGAATTTCTTTATTTACACTGTCCTGTTTTATTGGGATGACAGTAGGGTAAGTGTGAGGTTTGGTGCACCCTAGAACCGGTTTAAACCCTCAGTGGCCTATTTTGGCACTGACCGTTCCAATGCGGTAGCCCTATTATCAACCCTTTTTGTGTTTGTGATGTTGTTTGCATTTTTTATTACTTTTGCCTTCTTGTTTGTCTGTTTGCGTGTTTGTTTCTGTGTTTTGTGGTTGACTGTCCTCCTTGAATGCTACTTTCCCTGTCCGATCTTTTTATATTTCTTTTTTTGAATTCACCAACACTTCTTCAAACTATTCTTAGATTTGAGCTCAAGTACTCACATTTCGTTCACAAATATTCATATGACGTTCGAAGATAATCAATCTTTTGAAGGCGCAATTTATTAGTATGTATCATATTTATACATAGCAGCTTGTTATAAAGGTTTATCATTTAAACTTATAGAAAATTAGTGATCGAAATGTGCATACTTGGGCTTAAGTCTAAAAATCTTCTCAAGAATGGTTGGTGAATTCCAGGCCTGGTTTCCTCAATGACTATTCCGATTGTTGTGTTATTTGGCATATGCATGTTTATTGTAGTGTATATTAATACATACTAATTTGAGTATAAGCAAAACCATGCTTCAGACACTGACGATGTTGATGATGTTTACTGCACGACATGGGCAATTGTTGACCTCCACCAGAGGTAATAGATTCTCTCACATGCGTGACTGTGTTTCATTGACTAAATAAAGTAGATACTTGGCTCAAAATTAATTATAGGATACGAGACTATATCCTATATTACTGCATACGCATTTACAAGCTTCGTTTACTTTCAATGTAACAGGAAACGTCAATATTCGCCTATATTGACGTGTGTGTAGTCAAGTCATATTGGGTATGTAATGTATACTCGTTCGTGATTGGTGCACTTTTCTGTTCATGTCAAAGAGAATATGTTACATGATGTACACAATGTCGATTTCATTGTGAAAATACCCATTATGTAATGAAATTGTGTTTGTTGCAAATAAATGTTTTTGGTAAAAATTAAATGTTACAACCTATTGTATTCTCTCTAATTTAAAAATGCGTATGCAATAAAAAGGTTATTATAATTATATTGGGATATATGCACTCGTTCTTTTGCGCATAAATACTGCTCCTAAAGTCGCGCAATATTAATACGCAAAAGAACTCGTGCATATATCCCAATACAAATCTAATAACATATAAGTATTATCCATGTGAGAGTATGTGGTGCACCATAGAACCTGTTTTTTACGCCCCAGCGGTCTATTTTGCCAGTGGCCGTTCCAAGGCGGTAGCCCTATTGTCAACCCTTTTATTATGTCTGTGATCTTGCCCTTATTTATTCAACTGTACTTTGTTTTTGTGCGTGTGTTTGGTTGACTGCGGTCGTTGAATGCTACAGGACCTATTCGTTTTTTATATCTACTGTTATTAAAGTATATCTACTTTTATTAAAGAAAACAATGCAGGCACAATGCGATGTGAACGTTTTGACTGTTGCCATTGAATTGAAAATTTAACACGTCCTGCCTAAATATGCGTAAAATGTGTTATGAGTTGGTTACTTTTTAATTCGAACCTCTAGTTTTGGGGTTTGGCCTGGCTAGTAAAAGCCGGTTAACTCTCTGTGTCTAGAGCGTTTGGATTCTAGACATGTTTATATATCGTCGTCAGTAATAAATACTGAATAGGGGATCACTTGGAACCATCAAACACAAACAAGAGATACACGTTTCAGACGCGGTTTTATTAAGTAAGTTTAGAAACACTGTACATCTGTTGTAAAGTTGCCTGTTGATGGCGGGATAGGGAATTTAACATTTTACACGGCGCTTGTTTGTAAGAGAAATAATGAATCGTGAAGTTGTCTGGCTGCTTTACGCGACTGTAAAGCGTTAAACCTGATAATGCGATATATTGAACCAAATTTAACGTAACTAACATGTCTCTTATAAAATAAAAGTAATAATATGATAGTATAAACGTATTGTATATCATGCAAATAATTGGGAGTTTTTGGACTATTGTTTGGGGTGCTTGTTTCAGCCAAAGGTTTTTCTGAAGTAACTTGAGCAATTTAAATAATACGTACATCAGTCATAAATCATCAGAACTGGCATTTTTAGAGGTAAATAAAACTACTTTACTTTTGAAAATCGGTTGAGAAATAAATATTTTACAGCCAAAATGATTTTTTGATGGGGCTTTTCCTATGTAAATTCCTTGCTGGTGGGACAGCAGAAAATTAAGAAATTTCAAATAACTTCAATAATCCTTCATATTTTGCTATAAAACTTTCAGGGTGTCTTAATTTACTTATATCCAACAATTTAAAACCATTGTTGGATAAAAATTCTAAAAAAAGAAAATATTTTTCAAATTTTTCATGCAGCAGAATTTTGATTGAAAATGACCCATCAAAAACAGCTTTCACACATGCAATTTTTATTTCTCAACCGATTTTAAAAAGTAAGTTATTTTTAATTACCACCAAAAAAGTATGTTTCACTGATATACAGCTGATTTAGGTACGAGATGTATTTTGTCTGAAAAGTCCAAAAAACTTTGGCTGAAACGAGCGCCCCAAACAATAAATGTTTAACTGTGTAAAATAATATTATTCGTCCTCAATGGCACAGTAAATTCACCAGTGTATTACGCTAAATAAATCATAGCACTTTTACCCGCAGAAGCCATGTTATATGCTAAATTGCATTTCAATCCCGCTTTAATGGGAATTTCTAAGGGAGGAAGTTCTGTTTTACGAACGTTATTTGAGAACTTTATTAAGAAATTTAGAATGCCAGTAATACAACTTGTTATGAGTAGTCCTACTAGTAGGTAACAATGACTGTTTGTCAAAAGTTAATTTGTAAATATTGGTAGGATATGTTGTGGTTTTGGTTGGTCATTTTCCAGGAACCAATTTCTAGGAAGAGTGAGATGGGTAATATTTTTAGAAAATTAAATCTCCTGTTCAAATGAACGTAAAAGTAGCCCGCTTCTAAAGTATTATCTGGACGTACAGTAGCCCGCTTCTAAAGTATTATATGGACGTACAGTAGCCCGTTTTTCAAGTGTTGTCTTGGCGTTCAGTAGCCCGCTTCTAAAGTATTATCTGGACGTACAGTAGCCCGCTTCTAAAGTATTATCTGGACGTACAGTAGCCCGCTTTTCAAGTATTATCTGGACGTACAGTATCCCGCTTTTCAAGTGTTGTCTTGGCGTTCAGTAGCCCGCTTCTAAAGTATCATCTGGACGTACAGTAGCCCGCTTCTAAAGTATTATCTGGACGTACAGTAGCCCGCTTCTAAAGTTGTACAGTAGCCCGCTTCTAAAGTATTATCTGGACGTACAGTAGCCCGCTTCTAAAGTATTATCTGGACGTACAGTTGCCGCTTTTCAAGTGTTGTCTTGGCGTTCAAGAGCCCGCTTCTAAAGTATTATCTGGACGTACAGTAGCCCGTTTCTAAAGTATTATCTGGACGTACAGTAGCCCGCTTCTAAAGTATTATCTGGACGTACAATAACACGCTTCTCAAGTATTATCTGGACGTACAGTAGCCCGCTTCTAAAGTCTTATCTGGACGTACATTAGCCCGCTTCTAAAGTATTATCTGGACGTACAGTAGCCCGCTTCTAAAGTATTATATGGACGTACAGTAGCCCGTTTTTCAAGTGTTGTCTTGGCGTTCAGTAGCCCGCTTCTAAAGTATTATCTGGACGTACAGTAGCCCGCTTCTAAAGTATTATCTGGACGTACAGTAGCCCGCTTTTCAAGTATTATCTGGACGTACAGTATCCCGCTTTTCAAGTGTTGTCTTGGCGTTCAGTAGTCCGCTTCTAAAGTATCATCTGGACGTACAGTAGCCCGCTTCTAAAGTATTATCTGGACGTACAGTAGACCGCTTCTAAAGTAGTACAGTAGCCCGCTTCTAAAGTATTATCTGGACGTACAGTAGCCCGCTTCTAAAGTATTATCTGGACGTACAGTTGCCCGCTTTTCAAGTGTTGTCTTGGCGTTCAGTAGCCCGCTTCTAAAGTATTATCTGGACGTACAGTAGCCCGTTTCTAATGTATTATCTGGACGTACAGTAGCCCGCTTTTCAAGTGTTGTCTTGGCGTTCAGTAGCCCGCTTCTAAAGTATTATATGGACGTACAGTAGCCCGTTTTTCAAGTGTTGTCTTGGCGTTCAGTAGCCCGCTTCTAAAGTATTATCTGGACGTACAGTAGCCCGCTTCTAAAGTATTATCTGGACGTACAGTAGCCCGATTTTTAAGTATTATCTGGACGTACAGTATCCCGCTTTTCAAGTGTTGTCTTGGCGTTCAGTAGCCCGCTTCTAAAGTATCATCTGGACGTACAGTAGCCCGCTTCTAAAGTATTATCTGGACGTACAGTAGCCCGCTTCTAAAGTTGTACAGTAGCCCGCTTCTAAAGTATTATCTGGACGTACAGTAGCCCGCTTCTAAAGTATTATCTGGACGTACAGTTGCCCGCTTTTCAAGTGTTGTCTTGGCGTTTAAGAGCCCGCTTCTAAAGTATTATCTGGACGTACAGTAGCCCGTTTCTAAAGTATTATCTGGACGTACAGTAGCCCGCTTCTAAAGTTATATCTGGACGTACAATAACACGCTTCTCAAGTATTATCTGGACGTACAGTAGCCCGCTTCTAAAGTCTTATCTGGACGTACAGTAGCCCGCTTCTAAAGTATTATCTGGACGTACAGTAGCCCGCTTCTAAAGTATTATATGGACGTACAGTAGCCCGTTTTTCAAGTGTTGTCTTGGCGTTCAGTAGCCCGCTTCTAAAGTATTATCTGGACGTACAGTAGCCCGCTTCTAAAGTATTATCTGGACGTACAGTAGCCCGCTTTTCAAGTATTATCTGGACGTACAGTATCCCGCTTTTCAAGTGTTGTCTTGGCGTTCAATAGCCCGCTTCTAAAGTATCATCTGGACGTACAGTAGCCCGCTTCTAAAGTATTATCTGGACGTACAGTAGACCGCTTCTAAAGTAGTACAGTAGCCCGCTTCTAAAGTATTATCTGGACGTACAGTAGCCCGCTTCTAAAGTATTATCTGGACGTAGAGTTGCCCGCTTTTCAAGTGTTGTCTTGGCGTTCAAGAGCCCGCTTCTAAAGTATTATCTGGACGTACAGTAGCCTGTTTCTAATGTATTATCTGGACGTACAGTAGCCCGCTTTTCAAGTGTTGTCTTGGCGTTCAGTAGCCCGCTTCTAAAGTATTTTCTGGACGTACAGTAGCCCGATTCTAAAGTATTATCTGGACATAAAGTAGCCCGCTTCTAAAGTATTATCTGGACGTACAGTAGCCCGCTTTTCAAGTATTATCTGGACGTACAGTATCCCGCTTTTCAAGTGTTGTCATGGCGTTCAGTTGCCCGCTTCTAAAGTATTATCTGGACGTACAGTAGCCCGCTTCTAAAGTATTATCTGGACGTACAGTAGCCCGCTTCTAAAGTATTATCTGGACGTACAGTAGCCCGCTTTTCAAGTGTTGTCTTGGCGTTCAGTAGCCCGCTTCTAAAGTATTATCTGGACGTACAGTAGCCCGCTTCTAAAGTCTTGTCTGGTCGTACAGTAGCCCGCTTCTAAAGTATTATCTGGACGTACAGTAGGCCGCTTCAAAAGTCTTGTCTGGACGTACAGTAGCTCGCTTTTAAAGTATTATCTTGACGTACAGTATCCCGTTTCTAAAGTCTTATCTGGACGTACAGTAGCCCGTTTCTTAAGTTTTGTCTGGACGTACACTAGCCCGCTTCTAAAGTATTATCTGGACGTACGGTAGCCCGCTTCTCAAGTCTTCTCTTGACGTACTGTAGCCCGCTTCTAAAGTATTATCTGGACGTACAATAGGCCGCTTCTAAAGTACTATCTGGACGTACAGTAGCCCGCTTCTAAATTATTATCTGGACGTACAGTAGCCCGCTTCTCAAGTCTTATCTGGACGTACAGTAGCCCGCTTCTAACGTATTATCTGGACGTACAGTAGCCCGCTTCTAAAGTATTATCTGGACGTACAGTAGCCCGCTTTTCAAGTTTGTCTTGGCGTTCAGTAGCCCGCTTTTAAAGTATTATCTGGACGTATAGTAGCCCGCTTTTCACTTGTTGTCTTGGCGTTCAGTAGCCCGCTTCTAAAGTATTATCTGGACGTACAGTAGCCCGCTTTTCAAGTGTTATCTTGGCGTTCAGTAGCCCGCTTCTAAAGTATCATCTGGACGTACAGTAGCCCGCTTTTCAAGTGTTGTCTTGGCGTTCAGTAGCCCGCTTCTAAATTATTATCTGGACGTACAGTAGGCCGCTTTTCAAGTGTTGTCTTGGCGTTCTGTATCCCGCTTCTAAAGTATTATCTGGACGTACAGTAGCCCGCTTCTAAAGTATTATCTTGACGTACAGTAGCCCGCTTCTAAAGTATTATCTGGACGTACAGTATCCCGCTTTTCAAGTATTATCTGGATGTACAGTAGCCCGCTTTTCAAGTGTTGTCCTGGCGTTCAGTAGCCCGCTTCTAAAGTATTATCTGGACGTACAGTAGCCCGCTTCTAAAGTATTATCTGGACGTACAGTAGCCCGCTTCTAAAGTATTATCTGGACGTACAGTAGCCCGCTTCTAAAGTATTATCTGGACGTACAGTAGCCCGCTTTTCAAGTGTTGTCTTGGCGTTCAGTAGCCCGCTTCTAAAGTAGTATCTGCACGTACAGTAGCCCGCTTCTAAAGTATTATCTGGACGTACAGTAGCCCGCTTCTAAAGTATTATCTGGACGTACAGTAGCCCGCTTCTAAAGTCTTATCTGGACGTACAGTAGCCCGCTTCTGAAGTATTATCTGGACTTACAGTAGCCCGCTTCTAAAGTCTTATCTGGACGTACAGTAGTCCGCTTTTCAAGTGTTGTCTTGGCGTTCAGTAGCCCGCTTCTAAAGTATTATCTGGACGTACAGTAGCCCGCTTCTAAAGTCTTGTCTGGTCGTACAGTAGCCCGCTTCTAAAGTATTATCTGGACGTACAGTAGGCCGCTTCAAAAGTCTTGTCTGGACGTACAGTAGCTCGCTTTTAAAGTATTATCTTGACGTACAGTATCCCGTTTCTAAAGTCTTATCTGGACGTACAGTAGCCCGTTTCTTAAGTTTTGTCTGGACGTACACTAGCCCGCTTCTAAAGTATTATCTGGACGTACGGTAGCCCGCTTCTCAAGTCTTCTCTTGACGTACTGTAGCCCGCTTCTAAAGTATTATCTGGACGTACAATAGGCCGCTTCTAAAGTACTATCTGGACGTACAGTAGCCCGCTTCTAAATTATTATCTGGACGTACAGTAGCCCGCTTCTCAAGTCTTATCTGGACGTACAGTAGCCCGCTTCTAAAGTATTATCTGGACGTACAGTAGCCCGCTTCTAAAGTATTATCTGGACGTACAGTAGCCCGCTTCTAAAGTATTATCTGGACGTACAGTAGCCCGCTTCTAAAGTATTATCTGGACGTACAGTAGCCCGCTTCTAAAGTATTATCTGGACGTACAGTAGCCCGCTTTTCAAGTGTTGTCTTGGCGTTCAGTAGCCCGCTTCTAAAGTAGTATCTGCACGTACAGTAGCCCGCTTCTAAAGTATTATCTGGACGTACAGTAGCCCGCTTCTAAAGTATTATCTGGACGTACAGTAGCCCGCTTCTAAAGTCTTATCTGGACGTACAGTAGCCCGCTTCTGAAGTATTATCTGGACTTACAGTAGCCCGCTTCTAAAGTCTTATCTGGACGTACAGTAGTCCGCTTTTCAAGTGTTGTCTTGGCGTTCAGTAGCCCGCTTCTAAAGTATTATCTGGACGTACAGTAGCCCGCTTCTAAAGTCTTGTCTGGTCGTACAGTAGCCCGCTTCTAAAGTATTATCTGGACGTACAGTAGGCCGCTTCAAAAGTCTTGTCTGGACGTACAGTAGCTCGCTTTTAAAGTATTATCTTGACGTACAGTATCCCGTTTCTAAAGTCTTATCTGGACGTACAGTAGCCCGTTTCTTAAGTTTTGTCTGGACGTACACTAGCCCGCTTCTAAAGTATTATCTGGACGTACGGTAGCCCGCTTCTCAAGTCTTCTCTTGACGTACTGTAGCCCGCTTCTAAAGTATTATCTGGACGTACAATAGGCCGCTTCTAAAGTACTATCTGGACGTACAGTAGCCCGCTTCTAAATTATTATCTGGACGTACAGTAGCCCGCTTCTCAAGTCTTATCTGGACGTACAGTAGCCCGCTTCTAAAGTATTATCTGGACGTACAGTAGCCCGCTTCTAAAGTATTATCTGGACGTACAGTAGCCCGCTTTTCAAGTTTGTCTTGGCGTTCAGTAGCCCGCTTTTAAAGTATTATCTGGACGTATAGTAGCCCGCTTTTCACGTGTTGTCTTGGCGTTCAGTAGCCCGCTTCTAAAGTATTATCTGGACGTACAGTAGCCCGCTTTTCAAGTGTTATCTTGGCGTTCAGTAGCCCGCTTCTAAAGTATCATCTGAACGTACAGAAGCCCGCTTTTCAAGTGTTGTCTTGGCGTTCAGTAGCCCGCTTCAAAATTATTATCTGGACGTACAGTAGGCCGCTTTTCAAGTGTTGTCTTGGCGTTCTGTATCCCGCTTCTAAAGTATTATCTGGACGTACAGTAGCCCGCTTCTAACGTATTATCTTGACGTACAGTAGCCCGCTTCTAAAGTATTATCTGGACGTACAGTATCCCGCTTTTCAAGTATTATCTGGATGTACAGTAGCCCGCTTTTCAAGTGTTGTCCTGGCGTTCAGTAGCCCGCTTCTAAAGTATTATCTGGACGTACAGTAGCCCGCTTCTAAAGTATTATCTGGACGTACAGTAGCCCGCTTCTAAAGTATTATCTGGACGTACAGTAGCCCGCTTCTAAAGTATTATCTGGACGTACAGTAGCCCGCTTTTCAAGTGTTGTCTTGGCGTTCAGTAGCCCGCTTCTAAAGTAGTATCTGCACGTACAGTAGCCCGCTTCTAAAGTATTATCTGGACGTACAGTAGCCCGCTTCTAAAGTATTATCTGGACGTACAGTAGCCCGCTTCTAAAGTCTTATCTGGACGTACAGTAGCCCGCTTCTGAAGTATTATCTGGACTTACAGTAGCCCGCTTCTAAAGTCTTATCTGGACGTACAGTAGTCCGCTTCTAAAGTATTATCTGGACGTACAGTAGCCCCCTTGTAAAGTATTATCTGGACGTAGAGTAGCCCGCTTCTAAAGTATTATCTGGACGTACAGTAGCCCGCTTTTCAAGTGTTGTCTTGGCGTTCAGTAGCCCGCTTCTAAAGTATTATCTGGACGTACAGTAGCCCGCTTCTAAAGTCTGGTCTAGACGTACAGTAGCCCGCTTCTAAAGTATTATCTGGACGTACAGTAGCCCTATTCTTAAGTCTTGTCTGGACGTACAGTAGCCCGCTTTTAAAGTATTATCTGGACGTACAGTAGCCCGCTTCTCAAGTCTTGTCTGGACGTACAGTATCCCGCTACTAAATTATTATCTGGACGTACAGTAGCCCGCTTCTCAAGTCTTATCTGGATGTACAATAGTCCGCTTCTAAAGTATTATCTGGACGTACAGTAGGCCGCTTCTAAAGTATTATCTGGACGTACAGTAGCCCGCTTCTCAATTCTTATCTTGACGTACAGTAGCCCGCTTCTAAATTATTATCTGGACGTACAGTAGCCCGCTTCTCAAGTCTTATCTGGACGTACAGTAGCCCGCTTCTAAAGTATTATCTGGACGTACAGTAGCCCGCTTTTAAAGTATTATCTGGACGTACAGTAGCCCGCTTTTCAAGTGTTGTCTTGGCGTTCAGTAGCCCGCTTCTAAAGTATTATCTGGACGTACAGTAGCCCGCTTTTCAAGTGTTGTCTTGGCGTTCTGTAGCCCGCGTCTCAAGTCTTATCTGGACGTACAGTAGCCCGCTTCTAAAGTATGATCTGGACGTACAGTAGCCCGCTTCTAAAGTATTATCTTGGCGTTCAGTAGCCCGCTTTACAAGTGTTGTCTTGGCGTTCAGTAGTCCGCTTCTAAAGTATTACCTGGACGTACAGTAGCCCGCTTATCAAGTGTTGTCTTGGCGTTCAGTAGCCCGCTTCTAAAGTATTATCTGGACGTACAGTAGCTCGCTTTTCAAGTGTTGTCTTGGCGTTCAGTATCCCGCTTTTCAAGTGTTGTCTTGGCGTTCAGTAGCCCGCTTTTCAAATGTTGTCTTGGCGTTCAGTAGCCCGCTCCTAAAGTATTATCTGGACGTACAGTAGCCCGCTTTTCAAGTGTTGTATTGGCGTTCAGTAGCCCGCTTCTAAAGTATTATCTGGACGTACAGTAGCCCGCTTATCAAGTGTTGTATTGGCGTTCAGTAGTCCGCTTTTCAAATGTTGTCTTGGTGTTCAGTAGCCCGCTTCTGAAGTGTTATCCGGGCGTTAAGTAGCGCAAAGTAGCACGAGTTTCACATATTGACGTAGAGTAGCACACTCTCAAGTACTCTCATGGCGTACAGTCGCATGTTCTTAAGTCTTGTCTTGGTGTAGAATAGCACGCTTCTAAAGTATTGTCTGAACGGACAATAGCATTCTTCTGATGAACAGTTACACGCTTTTCAAGTCCAGTGTTGACGTAATGCGTGTGTTTTATTGACTGCGTCTTGCTACATTTCCTAAGAGAAGTTTACCTACTTATATCGAACTGGCGGGATGTACTCGGCGCTTGTCTGGTTGTACGCACAGAATAACTTGATTCGTGGTTATAAATAGTGGGACAAACAGAAGCACAATTCTCAGGTCAATGTCTGGCGGGAGTTCAGTAGAATGACCCAGTTGTGTTGTACAGAAACTCTATCTGTTACTGGTGGGACGTAAATTAACGCAATGAGCATTAATTGTCTGTAACTGATGGGGTGTACAGTAGAATAAACACGATATGTTACTGGTGGGACGTAAATTAAGGTGATTAGCATGAATTGTCTGTAATTGGGGGTGTACAATAGAATAAACATAACGTAACCAGCCGAGCAGGAAGTGTAGCAATGACGGATGGATGCTGCTAAAAACAATTGCATAGAAATATCACATTCATGAGAGGTTGATAGAAAGAATGTTCACCCCGAGGATATGATTACCAGCCGAGGCGAATGTGATATATATTTTATTATACCGAAATCCCCTCTGGCCAAAATAAGGTTTATTTTCAGTACAGATTTCACCTTGCTGGATACTGTTTCTTTGTTTCTAAAAACAAATTTTTAAAAAAGCAATCTTGCTATGAAAGTTATATCATTGGATTGGAAATAAATTAACTAGGAACATGAGTGGTAGTTTACTGAAATCGGTAAAGTACTTTTGAAGTTTTGACGAGTTAAAATAGCAATTTCACCATGACTTCGCCGGAACTGTGCGCACACTAACGCGCATCAAAGCTGCGCATGTGCTGTTTGTTTTTACTATCACCTTGCAATATCACCCTCTCTTTTGATAGTAAGAAATGACACATTGTTGTTAGTGGACGTACAGTATCCCAGCTAGAAATTATATGTGTGTTCGATGTTATTCCAACTATAATAGCCAATCTTCATTAAACTTGTTACATAATGCATAACTATGAACATTTATTAATTGGACATATTTGTGTGAACATTAGAGGAACTTGATTAAGACGCTAATCTGAAGTAATAGACATAATTGGCGACCATTTGGAATTGTTCACAACAATATTTTACTATGAAACCAGTGCGAGGGGACCAGGGTAGTGCTGCATTTACGTTCACTTTTATTTTTCAGAATGTCTCTGATTTGCTCTTGTTTTGTTTGCCTTTGGTTTCTCAATGACTGTTTTTTCTTCCGTTAAAAGACTTTATTATCATTCCTCCATAACAGACTGTCTCTAACATTTTCTTCTTTTTCTTTTTGATTTTCAAAGGACTCAGTTTCTTAATTTAGTATGCTACATTTATCATCAATCTTTCACTAGTATGACAATATCACTTTTGTCAGATACTAAAAATATGTCACTAAGAAATCCTTATAGGTCACTGATAGGTATATAATAAATAGACATTTTGATATTCGATGCCTCTGATCTATCGGAAATATCATACGCTTCACATAAAGTATGGTAACAAGTAAATTCTTTACGTAAAAATGTTTGATTTATTTTGAAGAATACGACAAAGAGAAGAGGCTGTTTTATCACATGTATCTATATATAAAATATACTGTGTTTTACAGTGACTCATTTGCGGCTATTTTGCAAGGTTTAGAAACTTTATAATATCATTATATCACCTGTAGGAGTACATGATTTATGCCCAGCATCATTATATATGACAAATACACTATATTATATATGCTGTGATGAATTATAGAAATTTCCTAGTTTGAGAAAATCTATAACATATCCCTTCCTCTACTGTGCTATCTCGCCTAGTGTGCAAGATAGCAAGGTAGCCAAATCAATAGAGGTCACGATATTACGTCACGAATTGACGTCATGATATTACTCCGCGCTGTCGCCAAAGGAGTGACGGAAGAAGGAATACTTGTGTCAAAATACGATTGGAAAGAAATTCATCACACAATATATATTATATAGTTTAATTAACATTTTTGTCGTGATACGGAAAATAATTCACTCGTGAGAAATATTCTTGCGATATAGAAACTCGTGCGAAAACGCACTCGTTTCTATATCGTAAGAATCTTTTTCACTCGGGAAGTATTTCCCGTATCACTTCAACAATGTTAATTAAACTCTATGTTGTTATTCCTTGACATTTCTTGATGAAAGTACTAATTGGATGGTGGATGGCTGGATGACAAGTGATGACTATATGGATTTGGTGACCATTTGGTACGACTATGTTGTTGTTTTTTTCAAGGATTTACTTAAAGATTACGTCTGTTTGTTGCCGCTGTTTTCAGAATCCAGGTTTTAATTGGATCTTTTCTTGATATTGTCTTCTTTGTTTATGAAAATGACATCAGAGAAAGGTTAGGTATAATATGCGGTTGTGATTTCTCACATTTTTTAAAAGCATATACATAACATATAGTATGTTTCCTGTTGATGCTACGCATACATTGAAACGCAAAAGATACGTAACACGAGAATTTCCGCTATATATTGTATGTACAATATGCTGCTGTTAATCGATGGTACATGGCTACTTAAGACCTTTCCTTTTGGAAAAAATACAAAAACAACACATAATACAGCATATAATATTCAAACAAAGTTTCATTATTGACAGAGTACGCGTTTGGCTCAAGCATGTGAGCAAACTTAGGATGCAAAATTTTGCAAACTCTTTACGTTGAATACAGTACTGAACTGCTTTGTTTTCAAAGAGCAACTTCAACATTTATGAAGTTTTTGTTACAAGGTGTAGTGTGATTAAAATGTCTACAATATCACAATTGTGTCCTTTCTCTAATTAACTGCAACATCCTTTTTACAAAACATCTTGGGATTTCTTTGGAATATTATGTGCAATTAAGTGTGCAGTATGTACAATATATAGCGGAAATTCCCGGGTTGCGTTTCTTTTTTGCGTTTCAGTGTACTGCTCAACATTTGCGTCTACATGTATACAGCTCCCTTGTGACATGTTCTGGTCTTAGACGGTCCCATCTGTTGAAACTTCTCTAAAAATGTTGGGTCACATTTATTTTGTTATTATTTATTTCTATTTAACATTTGTATGATATGTGGTAATGTTGGATTTTAATTTGTATATTAATAATTGTCTCTGTATAACTTCTTTAATTTGCTAAATTTCCATCAACGACAACTAGTGCAAAGCATTGCATCAATTAAAGACAACTCCTTGTCGTTAGAAAATTTTATATATTTTATAAGTTCAAAAGTACAATGCATGTAAGCATGCGCTTTGCAGAATTTCTTTTTTGTAGGATCATCGTTTGTAGTCAAGGTCATCCGTTCGTGTGTCACGAAATCGTCTTTCCACTAACTGAAAATAGAAGAAAGAAGCATTTCCATTAACTTATTATGCTTGGGTATTGTTTGAATAACTCTATAAAGTATAAACCAATAACGTTTGTTTACATTATGTAATAGATAGAGTATGGTCCCATCGAGTTGGTTGATTTAAACATAGAGAAGGGCGTATTTTTGGTTGATTTAAACATCGAGATGGGCGTATTTTTGGTTGATTTAAACATCGAGATGGGCGTATTTGTAATACGTTATTATCAGTATACATATACCTAACGCCATTTAGTCGGTAGACTGAAATATTGCAAAAATCAAAACGTCTCTTTTTTTCCTTACACTGAACTGCTTATGATCTTTCAGTTTTGATCGACACGAGTAAACAATATCCTCAAAGTCAAACAAGTCAGATGAAGTTATTATTGTCATTATATAAGATTGTTTGTTTGTGTGTTTGTTTGTATGGTGTTTTACGTCATTTTCAACACATGACGTTGACGTAAGGTTATATATGACGGTCGACTTTTTGTCATGAAGGCAGACCACCCACTTTTCCTGGGTAGAACTAGTACTGTACACCTCCCACCATCCGTAAGAATCGACACATACAAGTCGAGCTCCCAGTGTTTAGAACGGCTTTTCAATATGACTTATATAAAAAAAAACACATGGGCAATGTTACCGCCCCCAGATAAAATACGTTCTGCGGAACAATGCGCTAATGAACATGATTGTAACCATCGTAAATGTCGATTCCAACCAACCGAGGCAGTTTAATATAGTATTAACAGAGACATTATTATCAGACAATTAAAAAAACATACCAATTTAGTCTTAATGAACTTAACGTTAATATAGTTTAAGTAAAATTCACGACGACAAATTCAACGGCACCATTGCTATGTAATACAAACAATTATAAGTATTCAAATATTGACATATTTGGAAAAGAACACTTTTGGAATTTTGAATCCATTATCAGTTAAATAACGGCAGCAGATCTGGTTCTTTTGTTTGACGATGGGTAGAACCTATTACTATAACGTCTATAACATAACGTCTATCCAAGCCACAATCACCAACTAAAGCAGATCAGTTATCAATTGAAATGAAGTACACATGCGAAAGGTGTTCAAATGTAATGTTATCCGTGAATCTACTGTCAAATTATAAGTTTCTTCACCAACACAATGACGCCAACATGCGATAATTAAGAACTAGTTTGACAAACCCATTTGAAGACACTGCAGCAATATATAGCTTTAGAAGAAGCACAACGTTTTGAAGAAAGAAGGTTTATATGTTCATGATGTTAAAAGAAAACATACATTATGTTTTAGTGGCGAGGTGATTCACCAAGAAGAATGCATAAACAAGTGATTTAGTTTAATATGTTGAACATCCGCGGAAAAACTGTATAATTTGGACTAATAAAAAGTTTTCAAAATACATTTTTTTTTTTGAACATTTTGTCAAAAATATTAATAGGTGTAAAGTCGAGCAGGATATGTATAATTCACAGCTGTCTTAGGCAGATTGATATGCAGCTTTCGTCATTGCTTCTGATACAGAGGTTTACAATTATTTTTTAAAGTGAACAGCAGGTTTTCACAAACAGTGTTATTCGACAAAACTATATTTATATATTCTGAAATGCAGACCAGAGAAAGAAATTTGACATATGCAGCTACGACATAAAAAGCCTCTTCATAAAAGGCAAAACGTGTAACTATACACATAGTTAAAGAAACTAAACCGCCAAATTTCATTCTAAAACCGTTTTTCCAAACTCTGTTTATGTGCTGAGGTCATACAATAATGCACATTTGCCGATCAAAAGTCTAGATTTATTCTCTAGTACTTATATACTCATAACTGAATATGCGTAAAATGAATTAAGAGCTGGTAACTCATAATTCGAAGATTCGGTAACGAATGTTTTGTCTGGCCGACTAAGGCGTTTATATTGTAGTTATAGAGTTTGGATTCGCAACATATGTAAGTTACATAATACATATACCTTATTGTTAGCAGACTTAAAACCGGTGTTCATATATTGTAACATTTGCCCGTTGTTGGCGAGATAGCGGCCTTAAGGAACATCGTATACTTAAAAGGATATAATTGGAGAGCTGTTGGGCGGATTTTAATTTCCGTAACATGGCCATAAACGAGGAGAGAAACTTTGATCAGGGCACCATAATTTTTTTTATGTCATATATAAACAAAATTACAATGTGCTAATCATTGAGAAATAGTTGGCTACATACGGGATTGGAACGTTTTTCTACAATCACTGTTCAAAGATAACACTTTTCTTTACCAAACACAGACGTAGACCTTCAAATATACCTACCAATTCTGCCAGTGCATTTCTGATCTTCTTTAATTCCATTTCCTTCTGATATTCCCCAATCTCTGGATATATGCTATCCTCATCGTCTATAATTGGATTATCTGATAGTGTCCCATCTTCCGAAACACTAGGTATACGATCTGATAATAATAATTGTCGTAATATGAATTGTCTATCTTTTTGTCTGGTATCTACATCTGGTATTGGTGGACCCGATCTTTTACCATTTCCTGAAAAGATATAGACGGGATATTAATCATTTTTGAAAGCAAATCAAATGTATGTTGCCGTTTCCATTTAGATGATCTTCTGATATGACGCAAATCAAAACATAATTGATACATCATCCCGGCCAACTTTTAAATTATGTAATATTTTTAACCGGTGATATTGCTTATAATTATTTTTTGCAATTTCGTAAAAAAAAAGGCAAGACAATCATTTGTGACGCCCATATTAGATCAAATATCGACACATTTATTTCTCTATCTATATTGTCATGCAATTTGGATTAAATTCAAAGGAAATAAATAATGTGTTTTATGCAATTCGGATAATGACAAACAGTGCTGTCAATATCAAGTTTAAATTGTTCCATCCTATGATTTACAGTTTGATTACAAATATGTGCAAATAAAACTAATTAATTCATACATGCCATGTTTCATTATTGGCATATTCGCATTGTTTAAATATTGTATGAGGCCTTAAAACAAGAACCGTTCAATTGGTATAAACAAAAATGAAAAACAAATGAATTAAGACTTAATCAAACATGACCATTAAACATGATACGTTAATTACTTTTGGTAGAAGGCATGTTAAGCATTTCACAACGACTCTTCAAACTACATTGTGCCACGTAGTCTATGACAGCTCAATATGTTTTAGCTGTATTATATTGAGAACAGTTCTATACATCTCCTCTTCATCAATACCATATACATCAATATGATTTGATACCAAATAATACAGATAGAATATGTCCGTTTTGTATCAGGCAAGCCAAAGAAGACGAGTACCATTTTATCACTTTATAGCAATATAAGAAAGCAAAGTTACTTACATGGCTTAACAATCCTATAACAATCGTATAGCCACAAGTCGAGAATTATATTATCTATGTCATATCGATGGAAAAAATAAGCAATAACGTAGATATAAAAATCGAACAGGAAAAGTAGCATTCAAGGACGACAGTCAGCTACAAACACGCAAAGAATCAGATACTAATTATACACAAAGATGAATAAAAGGCAAAACAATACATCATAAACAGAAAAGGGTTGACATTAGAGCTACCGCCTTGGAACGGTCAGTGGCAAAAAAGGGCCGCCGGGCCTTTAAACCAGGTTCTAAGGTGCATCAAACCTCACTCGTACCCTATTGTCATCCCAATAAACGGGACAGTGTAAACAAAGCTGATTGTCAAATCTGTTAGTTTTAAAATTCATTATTGTATCTGTAAATCGAGGTTTTAGCGACAATTATCGTATTGATATATTCTAATGTTAACTGACGATATATCAGTCGATTAATGGTTACACATTCTGTTTAAAGTAGCTATCCCGCCAACAACAGGCAAACTTTACGTCATATTGTAAAACCGTTTCTAAACCTACCGACGACGAGGTACATATATATAACTTACTTATTTTGAGAATCCAAACTCTACAGACACAATATAAACAGCTTTAACCAGCCAGGCAAAACCCCGAACTGGAGCGTCGAATTAAGATAATAATTCATTTTTCATAATTCATTTTACGCATATTTAATCAAGGGTATTTTTAGAACCCGTAAAATAAAATTTACTTTTAATCGGCAAATATACATTATTATATGACCTGAACACCTGGATAAAGTTTTGATACACGGTTCTCTAGTTTAAATTTGCCGTTATTTGGCGGGTTAGTTTTTTCTTTTTAATAATTTTTACATAAAACAAATCATACCATAGTACGTATTTTAGCAAAGTGTCGTTTTCACAACAAGCTCCTTGGTCATGTCATGTTTACGCTTTTCATAATTAAAAACTGAACGCACCATTACGTCCAAAAGATGTATTTGCATATCAATTATAAATCATTTGAGACTGCATGTCTTGAATACATTTTTTTAAATAAACGGATGTTCTAGATCGATGTTGGACACTTTAGCGGTCCATTTCAGTTATCGCTGCACGTCTGTTAATATCATTTGCATTCTTAATGGGCACAAAAGCTGCTTCAAATTGGAATAGCATTCACCGGTAAATCAATTCAAAGTTATTATTATGTTAAAATAATATTTATTTGTCATAAATAAATAATAAAGATCTTGTTTGAATAAACAGCCCATGCACATTTCCTGTCGGAGAACATTTATTACCATATGAAGAAGAGGTTATGGTATGCATTAGTTTGCACTGATTATAGTCAGTTTTGTTTGACAATTGTTAGGGTCAGGGGATTAGCCAATCTCATTAAATTCAGACCCTTTATTATGGAACTAAGATAAGAAAAACGTGATTTGCTTCCCGGAAGTTTGAAATGAAAACTCTACATTTACCGTTAAGGGATAGAAATCATATTATCGAACTGGACTGTGCCTGACATTGCAATCTATATGTAAACTGGTTTAGACCTCAACATACCCTTTTATAACTATGGAAGCGTGCGCCAGTTTCACTCCTCTATACGTCACCTTACCACCGAGGCAACTGGAATATAGTCAGGAATTGTCCAACCCTTGTTTATATATCACATATTGCTTCTGGCAATTTAGCCTAAGGAAGTTATTATATCTGTGAAGTATGATGCAATCAGTCGCCAATGATATTTATTGCAGGAGACGTCCCATTCCTCACAATCTGATTACATACATTCATACTCCGATATGTTTGGAAAACGATGAGTTAAGAGAATTGAGTGTGCGTAAGGGATCGAAAAATCAATGTTCCTTGGGTATTCATTTGATTATTTTCAAAATAGTATCTTTTCGTCTATATCCAATCTCATTAAAAGCAGACACTTTATCACGCTACGATACTCTACACTACAAGGATCTGAATACACTCCATTACAGGTCACGTCAGATTGACCTTACGATTAGCCAATCAGATTTCAGCCTACAGACTTGCTCGGTATAGACTGCTTCACTGCGCATGTCAGGTTTCAGTAAAGGTCTACGCTCGGTATTGAAAGAGACAATGTCTGTAACTTTTAGCTTATAAAACTAAATACATGTACAAACATAGTACTCCAGCCATTATTGAATATTGAATATTTACTGAAAAAAAAGAAAGAAAAGATTGTTTGACGGAATTTAATAGCGGTACAAAAAAAACTACCGATTCGTGGGATTAAACCCACACTAAAATGACACTCGCGAGTCAACAGTCGAGGGCGCTATCAACTGAGCTAAGCGGGCCAGATGTTCTATGGCTTACACTCTTCTCCCCCGTGGACAACCAAATGTGATATTGTGACATGAACAGTGAACAGTGTAATAATAATAAACAATCAACAGTGATATTGTGACATGAACAGCGAACAGTGAACAGTATAATGAATATAAGTGATATGAACAACTAGTTGCACTATTTTCCAGTGAGTTTCTTCTCTTGATTATTTTTCTCCGTTATTGTATACGAGTGTCGTTACACAACCGGGATTTTACTGTAAATAATACAGAATTTATGAAAAACAAAAAAAATGCATATGCTCTATCTTCAGCCAATAACGTCGCTTATTAGTGCACGGCAACACTATTTTCGATGTATCTAATTTGATTAAAAAACACTTCTTTATCATACAGAATACTTTGTAAATGGCACAGGCCATGATTTGCTACTATATCATTAAACTTGTATCGAGTTTTGTCGCAAGCAAAACAGTTGTTCAAACACGGGCAATATTAATTCAATATTTTTTAATCGATGATCTTTACTTGCTCTGAGAGACGAGTGATCTCTTGTCGATGATATCAACTAATATCAAGACCACACATGAACTTTCTCAAATAAATGCACGCGCTCGAAGTCATTTATGATGGATCATGTTAAACTATCTGTGAATCTTTTAGACAGGAATCTGCCTACTGGAAAGATGAGATTTTCAAATATTGACCTATGAATGTATGGACTCTTGTGTAACATCGCAATAATAGGGATGTATGTTGAATACTTATGATAACTTAGGAAAGACTCAATCACATCTACATTGGCACATTATTTTATCATTCAGATATGCTCTTATGGGTCACCTAATAAAGTTTGTTTTCCTGAACTGGTGATCTTTGCTATGTTAGACTAGTGGCAAGGCGTTGGTATGTTAGGCTAGTATAAAGGCGTGACCTTTGCTATGTTAGGCTAGTGGCAAGACGTGACCTTTGCTATGTTAGACTAGTGGCAATACGTAACCTTGGCTATGTAAGGCTAGTAGCAAGGCGTGGCCTTTGCTATGTTAGGCTAGTGGCAAGGCGTGCCCTTTTCTATATCAAGGAAACTAACTGGCCAAATAACGGCACAATTATGTATGTCTCATAGTTTGTTTCTGTATTTCATTGTGTCTGATGTTAGCATTGAATGCGTTTTGTGGCTGTTGCTATATTTCCTGATCCACTCCATCACTTTTACTAGGAAGGCTTAGAATACAAAGAATGGCTCGACTCTGGGGAGTTGTTCTGCTGTTTCGTGCTGAACCTAGGACATTTCACTGATAAAACATACTATTTATCATATAGAATGACTGAATTTTGTGGAATAAAGTTTGATAAATAATAACAAACCATTTTTGTTTGTTTTTCTGTACTTGCAAAAGGTCGTCAGAGGCTACTGACAAATACATTTGTGATATCAAAGGGACCACACAACTTTGAATAACCTCAAAAATACAATTTCTAAATCGTTTTAGGTGTTACTCATGCTTGTAAACATCATACCTTTAATATATTTTCTTATGCTAGGTGACATGAATGTACGCATTAAGTACGACTATAGCAAACTGAATATAAAGTATGATGCAGATCATATTTATTTGTCACTTCAACCATCAAACATGAAGCCAGACAAGGTACTATCAAGTTTGATAAATTATTAAACATACACATATTGTAAAAAAGTGGCAAAAAAGGCCTCTGGGGGTTTGAACCAGGTTCTACGCTGCTCCAAACCCCACTCTTACTCGTTTGTCATCGCAATAAAACGGGACATGGTAAATAAAGATAATAATGTTCTTTAACAAACACGGCAGAATTAATAGGCAATATAAAACATACATGATCATGCATATATAAATAAAAAAAACAACAACAAAGACCCAGAAAGCCAAAAAACAAGAACTCAATGATGAAGCCAGAGCAATAAGAAAACAAACCGTTAACCGTCAACTCGACGATTCAGAGACTTGCTTTTGCTCTCTCGTTCTCTCTCTCTCTCTCTCTCTCTCTCCAAAACTTTATTCTATCTTCAAAACTTTACTCATTTAAGGACTATCTATGTTCTGAACATGTTATCACTAAATGGTAAGAAAGAACCTTAAAGTAACTTTTAGCAAATAAGTGCTCGCGAACAGAAATTAGCTAGTTTTAAGAGTCATGACGAATGAATTGTATACAAGAGGTGTTCAACTTATAACGTAACACTTTCATTTTGTAAATTAATTAATTATATCGATCTTTGCCCCGTATATGTTCATTTAAATGATAAGTTTAATAATTCCTTGGCTATAAGAAAATATGACATAAACAATAATGTACTTCATAATTGTGCTGCATCCATATTTTTGAAAAAGGGGAGAGCATACGAATGGAAGCAAACATTTTCAATTATAAAAAATAATCGCAGTATATAGCAACTCTGCTTGTAATTGTCGTTTAAAGTTAAAGCATTCAGATTTGTCCATGTGTAATCTTAAAAAAGTTAATATTCAATTATTTAGCATTGAATGCGTTTTGTGGTTGTTTTTGCGATTTCGGCGAACATTAACATAACATTCAGTGTTTTGAAAGTGTTAAAATTGATGAAAAATCTAGTCAAAACAGCAGCTGCAGGTATATTTTATGATTTTCTCCTCTATAAAAAATAAGTTTTATTACTTTAATATCACAATAAATTTTAAAAATATATTACTTAAGATTTGGGGACAAAACACACACAAAGAATCACAAAATAAACAACAACAACCTAAACTTTGACCAAAGACATGTGATATTCAATAACAATAACTATTCATCTTTTTGTCTTACCAAATATGAATAAAAATGCCTATTTTTGGTAATTTATAAAATCGTCGCGAAAATACGAACAAACTGTCCTGTTATCGATAATTTTCATAATATTGTGATAAAATTAAAAAAATTAACATCAACTTTCATATTTTTGTCTTAAAATTAAACCCTCGGTCATATTGAAATTAAAACAGAGTTTTTAACAATTATTATAAGCATCATTACGTGTCCCGCCTTAAACGATGGGAAAGCTTATATATGCAGGATTTTATGACGGATACTTCGACAATAAAAGACGTTTAAAAAAAAATACTGAAAAAAAATGCAATAACCTGTTTTTAAAAAATACCTATTAAATGTTTTAAATTTACAATATGCAATCATTTTAAGCCAACATTAAAGTTTTATTTCATACCCCAACCAACCCCGTTTTCGCTTCTTGGAGAAGGGGTCTGATGGGGTATGAAAGTTAATACTCGGACCACGTAATGTACTGGAATTAGTTTGGTTTTAGGTAAAACTGTACGGCAATAGAAACATATAGGTTTAAAATTTGAAAATAGCATGAAACCAATTAAAAATGTTATTTTAAACGAAGCGCGTGAAATCAGAAATAATTTTTAAATGCATCAACCAAACCTAATTATAGGAAACGGAAATGCTACACTCATTGCCAAGAATAACAAAATGAAAAATGACGTCTAGTAATAACCACTAGTACAAGTTATCATGCAACGGAAACAAAGGATTAAACTATTTCCATTTTCATTTTTGTAACAGTTATCAGCTCTCACCACAATAGGAAGTGATTAAATGATCGATCTTCTGTAATACAATGATTAGGTATTGTTCCGATTAACACTTTGTTCATGATACCTTTGATGTGTTTAAACACTTGAAACAATGTTGATACGCTCGTACGTCACAGAACACAGTGGCTATTATTTTTATCATAAAAGAAGCAGTTCAATCGTGAAATAATTAACTAAACACAGCAGTATTTGAAAGCTGATTTCCCTTATGAGGAAAAACGATACCAATACTGCTTGGAAAGTGTTCCAGTCAAAGGCGTTCTTTGCTTTAATAGACAGAACAGATTATAGTGTAATTTGTGAGCGGGAGTATATGAACTATTTCAATGTTCTCTCTAGAATTGTGAACAGTCTTCAATAAGACATAATAGAGGACGTAACAGAAAGCCCTATGTTACCGCGAAATACCAATACAGTAAGCGAGATGATTGTTTTTGAACGATGAACTGACCGTTTTATTTGACAGGGTTTGTGACCTTGCAACCAAACATAATGTGACATTTCCTGACATATCAGCATGTGCGTTTAAAGAAAACACAATGGCTAGTGCTTTCTAAATTGTATTTAGCTTGTTAACTGAAAAAAATTAATAAATGCTTACTTCAGCTAAATGTGGTGGATCTCTGATTTCTGGCGACAGAACGCAATTTTGATAGATGATGACAAACATAAAAAGCTGCATATAACAAGTTTGTGTTACAGTTTACCACATAATAAACTGCTAACTATATAATTAAATCGTTTTGCGTATTATTTTAATTTGATATGCCTTTCATCTCTAGTAAATGCATTCACTGTGTCGCAACTGTTTGTCTCGTGATTATGATCTATTTTGTAATGTACCTGATAATTCCACAGAGGAATGAGCGAAGCAATCAGTAAAGATTTTGACAAATAGGCTGCAAAGGACAAATGGGATTTCCTAGTTTACACTATATTAAGCTTGTATTTCAAACGTGCTTCTCGTTCCATATAATGCAACACATAAAATACGACAGAATTACCAAAAACATTTTTCCAAAACCATTTTCCTTAAATTACTTTTATATTTGGGAAGAAAATCAGTTTATGATACTAACATTTTGCAAAGGTTTTACGAAGTTTATGAGATGGAGTAGCTACGAATATTAAAGTCCTCAACTCGAGCACAATATTAACAATATCAAAATTAAAATCATCTTGTCATAGATTTTGCTAATTATTTCAGCATTATCAATAGAGAGATGTAAATCGAGAAAAGAAGCGTTAGTATCAGAAATATTAGCTTTGTTAAGCTGAAGTTCTCTAGGATATATTATTAACCATAGTACAAAAGAAAGGGTTGTCAATGTTCAATATGTCATTCATATACCGAGAGGTGTCGTTAAAGGCTTCAATAACATCTGCCTGTGTATCTGGTGAAAGACTCAACATGAAATCTCTTTCATAGCAATATAAAACAAATCTTCGACAAGGGGTGCTCAGTTCGTAACATTTGTCTATAAACGGCAGTTCCATACCTGAAGAAAATAGTATCTAATAGAAAAATAAGTGATTCACAAACTTCATGGCAAGTCCACATGGTGTAATTTTTCAAAATGCTGTTAGTAAACAACGCTTTAATATTGTTGCAGGCCAAAAATGTAGTATTTTCCCTGGCAAAAGTTTTTTTTGAATGAGAGCAATAAGCTTGTCTTTGATAAAGTGGTGTGGTAAAGTTGTATATAATGTAGAAAAATCATAGGTACTTATAGATGAAACTAGATTTTTAATAGACAAAATAAATTAATCCCACAGTTTTCATAAGCTTTAGCACAATATTGTTTAACATGATCTTTTACGGCAGTAAGACAAGATGTTAAATGTTTGAAGATATTTGTAGTGGTGCAAGAATTAGAATTGGAAATAACCTGACGCAAATTTAACAGTAATTTTAGAGAGAAAAATATAGTTACAATGTTACATTCTTTAATGCTGTCCCGACGTTATGTAAAAAAATAATCAAAATTACAAAAGCATCATGGTTTAATTTTAACCATACTAAGAGGATGTAGTTTAAATATGTAATTTGAGGTTAAGCCTCTATCTCTTTCAATCCAAAAAAGATTGATGTGAATCATTTGCAAATGATTTGACAAATGATTTTGAATTGAAATATCCCATTAAATAGAATAGAATAAAAATCATCCATTCAGATCGCTGCGTTAACAGTTACAACACTAACAGGATGTTTTGAGTGAGGCAGATTTTCTTGTTACAGGGAAAAAGCGAAAAATCACAAATTTTATGTTGACAATGTAGTCTCTGAACTTTATGAATAGGTAAGCTTAAATACCCTTTGTAGCATTATTGAACGCCGCCAGTGTTTGCCCAGAGTTTTGTCCGTGGTAAAAAATACGAGAGTTGAAAGTGGGTCACCCTGCTACCCGTTAAACACCATGTGAACGATAGTATATAGTGGGTTGAAGACAATATCAGAAATCGTTTTATTTTGTTGATTTTCTTATAGATATTCATCAAATGGATAGTAATAGTATACTCTGTAAAAGAAGTTTTGGACCATGGCAGTGTTCGAACCCGTACAAAGATCACTGAACCTTGACATTCGACCATAACCCTTATTAGCTGAGTTGATAATTCACAATAGATCAACAATCAACAATAATTATCGTTTACAATTAAAGTTTGCGAAAAAATAATAATCTTTTTATTGGTTACTCGAATGTGTCCGTAACTGTTACTTTTAATGGACTTTGCAACATTTTTTACAGACCCTTTGTGTGTTCGCGATATTTTTTTTAAAATCAAATCTTGTTTGGAATTTAATGTTTCTGGTACCAAATTAACCGGGTAGGGTAGAACTTGGTTACTAAAAAAGAAACTTAAATTCTGTCCACTATTTTTATTTTTATATGACTTTATATACCCTGGTCCAAAACTTTTTTTACCGAGTATATGTTATAACAGACTGATATGTGTTCATGACTCTATGACGATACTTATCATAGTTGCGACTGAGAATTATATGGAAACATTAAAGTATTTACGAAAGACACGCGATCCCTCCGGGATTGTAAGATAAAAATGTATTGCTCTTGCTATAAATACAGTTCATCTTCACGAGTATAATTATACCCGTTAAGTTTATCGCTATAACTATAATTCTAATACACCGGCACTATATAGCCTAGTTTAAAATATCTCGTTATATTGAACTATATATCACTGTAATTTTTGCAACGTTAGGAGAATAAGAATTGCGCATTGCGCATTGTAACGTATGCAACGTAAGGAGAGTAAGCAAAGCAATGCGAAAAATTTCAGATGTGTGCGTTATTTTCACATTTTAGAGGTATTAGAATAGAAATAGAACATCGTTTACGGTAAATGATCTATAATATATCACGGTTTGTCGTTCAATTGTAAACAATAATTTCACTCGCCCTTCGGGCTCGTGAAATGATTGTTTACAATTCAACTCCAAACCGTTATATATTAAACGATAATTCACAGTAAACGATGTTCTATTTCTTAAATAGATAAACGCATGACCTACGAATGTATGCAATGCCTTTTATATTACTTTTTAATTGGTGTATTTCTTTATATTGTATGTTATTCTATGCATTTCCATCGGAACCTCAGTCACGAGTGTAGTTCACAAGTTCAGAAATATGTCGCTCCTTAACGGCAAGTTATCTGACGTTATAAACGTCATGAAAATAAAACAATATGGAGGCGTCCACGTCAAGCGTAGCATTATGTTTAATTTATAAAACTGGTAAACCATACAGAAAATGTGGATTATCTACATGATATAAAATGCTATTTCAGTGTATTTTACTATTAAATTTATTGGACTCGACGTGTAAAAGCAGATCTTCTAAAGTTCACCGAATACACACAAGGCAAAGATATATATATATTTCTGATTTACTTGCATGGAAGCGTCAACCTCGGAATAGATTTTAATTTTTTAACATACCACTCACATATCAAACATTTTATTAAGAATGGTCACGACCTTTCCTTTCCTATTACACTACAATGCATGCATCTCGGTAAAACCCTCTAGAGATAATATAATTACATTTTCAATTATGCTAGTCAAGCTATTGAGATACTGGTAATTATTTCTGAAATGATGGACGGCAGTGTCAATATGGATTTGATGGACTCATGATAATGCTTATATTGTTATAATGATGGCATTCGATCATCTGAAGTTTGTACAGATCTCACTCAGGTTGCGAATGTCAGTTTGTAAATTCTACGGCTCCTGTCAGAGGTGTTTTGTAAGCCTTTCATGCTTAGCAAGTTGATATATTCGCAAGCCGAGGCTATGTTTTTCCCAAAGATAACGGTTTTTGTTTCTCAAGTAGAATAGAAATAAATAGAAGCAAAGTAGGCGACACCAGAACAATAAATGGGTTCACATCATGGGTAACGCCTTGGTTGGTCAGTGGTAAAAATGTCGCTGAGGGTTTAAACCAGATTCAGGAATGTACCAAACCTTACTCTTACCCGTTCATCATTGTAATTATAACCCCGCATTTACAAAGTAAAGTGGGGCTGTGTAGGAAGTCCGCTGTCGGTAACGTGGTGTCGCACCCCATCACGTAACATATTTTGTTTCGTTGCGTCGCGTCGCATTGCCCGTAATTTATTTTTATTACTTGCATTCCTCAAACAGTTTTGAATGGGTTGTTCCCAAACTTCATGAACACATAACACATGATCAAACACGGAGTATTCATCACCTTCAATGATTGTTCTAGTTAAACTAGGAAATCCTCGCCAGGCTGTATCCTTTAACAAACTAGACAGTATTAGTAAGCAATTTAAGGTAAACACAAAGACGGTCATGCATATACAAATATAAAAAAAAGCCTAGGAAGCCACACAAGATGTTGCTCGAGAAACTTCCCGGTCTAAGTGGGGATAAGTTACGATGTCACACTTGAAACCGTCTCTCTTGTCATAGATTTCTGTAATAATATTCCCACTGTTGCAAAATCGAATACAGAAGTGACAGTAGCAGAAATATTAGCATTGTTGAGTTATATTGGAAAGATAGTATTAATATAGTAGAAAAAAAAGTTGTCAATGTTCAACTTATTACCCAGATGCCGTGAGGTATTATTAAATGGTTCGATGACATCCGCCTTAGTATTTAGTGAAGATTCCATATAAAAGGAGATATTAAAGTCAAACAGGAATAAGAGCATTCCAGGACCACAGTCAGCATAACATCTCTTTCATAGCAATAAATACGGCAATGCCATTGGGATATCAACACTATGTTTATCAACGGTACCTTTTTACCTGATGAAAATAATATAAATGTTTCACAAACATTTTGGCAAGTCCACATATTGTAATTGTCTAACTTAATATTGTTGCAGGCCAAGAGATTTCTAAAACAAAAGTTTTTTTTTAAATAATAGCAAAAAGCTTGTCTTTAATAATGTAGTATGGTAAGGATGTGTAAGATGTGGACAAGGGATCCCCTTTTCAGTATTTATTGTTATGAATATGCTAATTTTCAGCGGTAGAAATTTCTCAACATTTAGGAAGACAACCATATGGACTGGAGTAATCCGTAACCTGTTCAATACAACTACACTATGTTGCCATGATGATTTAATAGGACACATGACCATAATTCAAAGGAAACCAAAACACGCAGAACTTTTATAGGCAGCGTAATTTGTAAGAATGTTGTGCTTAATTGAATTTTATAGTTCTATACCATGACGGTACAAAGCAAATAAACCAGAAATATACAACTACTTTCCGAAACTAGCGACTAGATAATATATTGACAAACCGTTTAGTAGAATCTAATTTAAACTTATTTCTACGAAAGTCATTAAAGTCAGAAACAATTCATTCAAGTATGCAGCTAAACGATATTATTAACAACAAGGGATACAGGATTTGCACGAAGACGCAATAAAATGCTCTTCACTTTATATTAAGGCTCAATGGATGGCATGAGATCCCCAAGGGTGGAATATAAAAGAAACGACAATAAACGTGTCCCCGAATTGACTGAATAGGCAGATGTAATGAAGAACACCGGAATACAAGAAGGAAATTAATTCATATCAAATAAAAACAAAAGCAATAGACACAGTAAAAGGAATCAAAGGCTACAACACGTATATATAGAAAATAATGTCAGTGCCTTTTACTATCAAGTTTATTAGGCGAGGAACGAAAACGAAGAATGGCGAGGCTCTAATAAACTTGATAGTAAAAGGCACTGACATAATATTCTATTTATCATGTAGATTATCCACATTTTCTGTATGAATTACTATTATTACCTATTTCTCAGAATGTTACGCTTATCGAGGACGCCGCCATGTTGTTGTTTTTTGTTCGTTTTATGACGTCAGGCAACGTTACGTGCATGACGTCAGATAACGTTACGTACAATAAACGCCGAGGGATTCCGCATTGATTTACTTTATTGGTCAACTTGCCTAATAAAGCAAAATGTATTAGGTCACCCCTTTATTAGGCAGAAATGTGCATATCTGCATGATAACTAAATGTATGAGTAGGTGTATACGTCGAACAGAACATGAAGCATTCACAGAGCATAGTCAGCCGAAAACTGCAATACAAGCAACACTATTTAGGATAAATACAAGCTTAGTTTAGAACACCACAAACAAACATGAAGGAGTTGACGACACTAGGGGTACCGCCTTAGAAAGGACAGAGACATGCCCAAATAGCCGCCGGGTGTTTAAGCCAGGTTCTAGGGATTACCAAAACCTCATTCTTGCACTTTTGTCGTCCCAATTGACAAATGTGTTGTCCTTATTAATAATTGAACCGTTTGGGGATGCAATTTGCCCAAAAATCTGTCCGCTACCTAAAAGAGTAGGAGAGTGGACCTTTGGAAACGGCCGAACACGATAATTACGAAAGATTGCAGTCTCGGTTTGATTGAGACGGTTCATGAACGGTAGTGAAATATGCTTGCTACCGTTCACGCCACCTTTTGGAGACGACACTTGTCTAACGTCTGTCTCTAATTTAATCGATTGTGTACATTCTGTACATTTACAGAGAATGATAGTTTCTACATCCTTCAATTTATATTTTAGGCTGGACATGATTTATACTAGCATGTTTGTAATACGTGTGGAAAATAGTCGGTCAAAAAGGTAGTATGACTTGAAACATCCACTGAACCACTTCAGCAGTAGGTATGACATTCGAACAGAAACTGTAGTATTCATAAAACAGTCAACCGAAAACATACATTTAAGACAAACAACAAGTAAAAGAAATTAATTCGAGCAACGTATCCGACATCACAAATATAAAAGGGTTGATGTGCCGCATTGAAACGGTCAGTGGAGAATTCGTGTGAAATAAGCTCATTGAATTTATTCAATTTGTGTACATGAAAAAGAGATATGCCAAGTAAGTAAATTTCAAAACATGCACTTTGTAACTGTTTACACATGTTCTTTTATTGACATTTTTATCTAAGCAAGAATACGCATTTCATTTTCTAAAATTGCTTTTCTATTGTTTTTTTTGTTTTGGGATCACCTTCAAGATCGGAAGATTGTCTTGTCCTCCTTTATATTATTTAGTGTTCATGAAGTGCACATTTAAACAAATAGAAAACCAAGTGTAGCGATATGCAAATGAACACTGCCGCGAGCAACACAGCGTACCATTGTATTATGACGCATGCGCAAAAGCCCCTGGAACACTTAATAAAATAGAGACGTGATGTAAATTTTAAAATATTTTCGATCTGATTGGATTGAAAAGTGATTTACCACTAAACAGTATAATACTTCTATGGTGATGTGATTTATAATCTTCGTAAGATTCTTGGTCATGATCACTTTTATACTAGCTTTGTTAAACTTGTTAAAAAGTTTACCAAAAGAGTTTATGACCCTATCATTTTGCAACGTACTGCATGCTTGGTGTTGGACCCTTTTACAGATCGCCACTATGCTTTCCTCTTTAAGCTGTGGATGACGCCTACCTAAAGCGACGGTGACGTTTGATGTTTGTCTATGATCTTCTTGTCGTGCCCTTAATGGTTTATTCTCTTGTTGCTCTGATTTCCGCCGAGTCATTGAGTACCTTCATTGTGGATTTCTAGGCTATTGTTTTATTTGTATTATATGTACACGAGCATATTTGTGTTTTACTTATGTTGCCTATTGATGCTGCCTTGTTGGTTAGAGATTAGATCATGGTGGGGATTTCTTTATTTATACTGTCCTGTTTTAATGGGATGACAGTAGAGTAAGTGTGAGGTTTGGTGCACCCTAGCACCGGTTTAAACCCCCAGTGGCCTACTTTGCCACTGACCGTTCCAAGGCGGTAACCCTATTGTCAACTACTTTCCCTGTCCGATCTTTTTATATTTCTTCCTATACAAAGTGTAAGAATAATACTGATCTAAAATGTAATAAAAAGTATTAATATATTTTTATCTCTCTTTTAGCCCTCTGAAAAAGTATAAATTAATTGCAAAAACAATATATACATTTATTACGTTGTTAAAGGGAGTACATCAGGCTTATCATGGGGGTCTAAGTGTCCGACTTAAAATTGACAAATATTAACATTTTCTATTCTACATGGCCAAAACATAATGAATGAGCCTACATTTGATCCTTGTTTTGCAAAGAAATTGATTCAGCACAGTAATATGTGCTATCCTAGATGACGCACCATGGTTAATTTCAGCATTTTACGTCTGATTCCGTACTAGCTATATGGTGTATTCAAAGTTTAGACATTAACAACATGGTTCTAACAGCATATTTTGATTGATATAAGTGTTTTATCATGAAATGGAACATTTTTATAATTAAAGATGTTTCTAGAAAAATCCTATGTACCCCCTCAACTGTATTGTCAGATCCAATCAATTGTAAGAATCAAGCTAAGACTTTACATCTAAAAGTCAATTCAATATCAGTCTTATATGACAAATATAAGATGTCGGCATCTGGATATCATAAATCATTAGGTTTGGTTTTGATGTTCGGGGTTCTTATCGCAGAGCAGGGGCTGGCGTGGCGCAGTCGGTAGCGCGGCGGATTTGTAACCGGAAGCCCCGGGTTCAATCCTCCGTGGTTCCACTGAGTTCCGTCGGTGTGTTCTTGGGCAAGACACTTTACCTTAGCCTCGTCCGTCGGATGGGGACGTAAACCGGGCGGTCCCGTGTATCGGTCTATCTTCCGAGCACGTTAAAGAACCATAGGAATCTATTCGATAATAAGAGTAGGGCAGGTTCCCGGATTCCTATGTATCCTTCCCCTCTCTCTGGGGCTCTAAATAACCTATACTGTGTTGATGAGCCGTTAAACAACATTCAATTCAATTCTTATTGCAAAGCAAGTTTCCCAGCATTGCTTCATAGTTACGGAGGCAAAAGGTCAATTTCTGTGTCTATGGTTTCAAAAACATACGGAACCTTTTACAGATTACGGTTTCCGTGTTAAACTTTTTTGTTCTACAGAACCTTTATTGAAATAATAACAAAAAACACAGTTTACGATGTCTATTTTGAAGTTATTTTAGAACTCAGCCGATACAATGTAGTCTTTATAAGACTTATTCCGGTAAGTATTTCTAAACTTAAAAATAAAATAAAGAGTTGTTTTTTTTTGTGTTTTTTTAAATGGTCGTGGAAAACAGACTTAATTTTAAAGGGACTGGAGGCGATTTGGAATATTGATAGTTGTCATACCATATATCATATAATTCTACTCCAGTTTCATATGAAATTTATAAAGGGTGTACGTGGACCACAAAACAAGATGTTCATTTGATGAAATAAGAGGAATCAATTAAAAACAATACAATGCATATATAAAAGAAGCTAGCATAATATAAAAACATTAATACAAATAATTACATGTATATGATATATCTGACAACACATATTACATTTTATCAAGAGGCGATCACCATAAGCTGGCATTAGTAATTAATAAAACTTACATCCCCCACGCACAATCTTCGATCAATTTTCAATCTAATAAGGCATTGGCTATTTAGCTATTAATTAATAAGCTAGATGACACTGCAGAAAGAGATACATAGTACAAGTGTGCTTGGATTAATATAACCTCGTCATGTACGAACATAGAACATATTAAGGGATATACATCTTAAATATAGAAGGATCAAATCAGTATGAGAAATATATACAACCAAATCTAATTTGCTTAGGAGTTATATTAAAATACAATATACAGTTTTAGGCAGCTGATCCTTATATGTGTTTTATATCTGTCAACAGACTGTGTCTCATGTAAGTGGCGATATCGTCTATAAAAGGTAAACAACATATCAAACGGGGTAGATTATTATAATATATTTTTTTCGTAATTATGTCTCAAATGAAACATGATGATTATGATGATGGTGGTGGGGGAAGGGTAACAGGGGGTCAATTATTTTTATATCCCCGTTTTTGAAAAAAGCAGGGAATATTAAAATCGCCTCAGTTTGTCCGTCTGTCCATCCGTTACCGTATATACTCCTAAACCGCTGAATGGAATTCAACCAAACTTAGGGTATGACTTCAGCATATGATGACGACGTGTAAGAGCAACATTATTTTTGGCTCCGCACCCAGGGGCCCTGCGGGGGTGATGGTGGGTCAAAAGGTCAGTTACACTAAAACATCAATTTCCATATTTGTGCACATAACTTGATGTATGTAATCGTCTATGAAAAATAAACAACATACCAAACGATTTTATTATTTCGAACTCGGACGTCTGTTTTTTTTTAAAAATTATGTCTCAAGGGAAACATTATGATGATAGGATTACACTATATACATGTGTTTCCTCCTCCTTAATCGATGGGGGCCTGGGGGAAGGAGCATCAAATACACTAATAATTCAATTACAGTGTTATTTTTCCATACTTTTGCACATTAGTTGGTATAATTGTCATCTATGAAAGAGATACACAGCATGTCAAATGATTTATTATTTAAAACTAAGGTCGTCTTCCCTGGGGGTTGGAGGATGTGTGTGGTGGGGGGAGGATATCAGGGGGTCAATTTTTTTTAAATTATGTCTCAAACGAACATTTTGATGAAGGGACTACAATGTATAATAATATGTTGTTTTCCTGTGGTGGTGGCCTGTGTGAAGAAAAAGTGGATGTTTTGCGATGGCGCGCCGTCGAATTCGTTTCAATTTTCATTATTATGGTTTTCATTATTGCTAATGGTAAGGTAGCAACAGTTCCTTTACATTTTTCACTTTGATAACGCAATCTTATAATTACACATGGTAACTGTGAACAGTTTATATGTGTTGTAATGAAAGCGCTAACGCACACGTATCCCTTACATGTGAACAACTGGATTTCTGACATTTTTGTGCTGATGTGTACTTCTAGTGTTAAAAGAGTGAATTGTAATCAATATGTAAGGCATTTCAAGGTATTTGAACAGAAAGAAGCAAGGTCGCCCACATTGATTCAAAATGCTTAGTAGGAAGGTAAAATGTTTGGTAAAAATCGGGAAGAATGTAAGAAAAAACGGTTATTGCGTGTTTATATCTCCGTGACAACATTTATTGTTTTCAATACTATTTTAACACCTGTGACATGATGTCTCTCCGCAGCTATTTTACGCTTGCGTAAAACCTTGCTTGTTCTAATAGATATTAAAATTGATATTGAAAGTGTGGTATGTGCACAGAATAATTATTAAGCTAAATAAATAAGCACTCCCACGTATTTCAATCCTCCGTGCTAATTAATAAAGCATAACGTAGTGTTATATCACCAAGCCTGATAAAGGTAAATGCGTATTATATGAAATAAAATAGGATTATTACCATGATTACTATAGTAACTTATTCTGGAAGTTTGTATCACCTCGAGTAGGTTTAAGCAGTCGGTAGCGCGGCGGATTTGTAACCGGAGGTCCCGGGTTCAATCCTCCGTGGTGCCACTGAGTTCCGTCGGTGTGTTCTTGGGCAAGACACTTTTCCTTAGCCTCGTCCGTCGGATGGGGACGTAAACCGGGCGGTCCCGTGTATCGGTCTATCCTCCGAGCACGTTAAAGAACCATAGGAATCTATTCGATAATAATAGTAGGGCAGGTTCCCGGATTCCTATGTATCCTTCCCCTCTCTCTGGGGCGTCTCTAAATAACCTGTACTGTGTTGATGAGCCGTTAAACAACATTCAATTCAATTCAATTATGTGATCCTGATCTGGCATTTACCTACTTGCTATACTTGCATTTACCTATTTGCTGTGCCTTTTCTTTTTGCTATTGGGGGTACTTCTATGGTTGGAACTGACCATATCGGATGTGGAAATATTTGCCTTGCTTGTTGACTCTGAGCATACCATCTCAGGAGAATTACTACTTCCGATCAAAACATTCATGTTTAAAACCAACGAACAAACTTTTAATGTCTTCAATACTTTTGTTTGACGACCGTTTTCAGACAACCTATCACACACCAGAGAACATAATAGCCAATTAAGCCACTATAGAGCATTATCGCAAAATATACCGGTTTAGGCTATATCTGTGCATTGTGTTTCCATCAGATATTCAGTTTATTTCACACAGTTGTATTTGCTTGGAGGTTTAAGCGATTCTTCCGAGCAAGACTAGTCAGATTTAATTAAAGATACAAGTGAAGCGTCTTTTTCCGGATCCATGTGTGCATGCTTGTCCAGCAGTATACTCCAAGGTCGTATTTACATTTACTTTGACACCCACGGCTATACATTTGTACTCCGAAAATAGCGTGCGTGGACTGATAGGCTAACTCATAATACAATTGAAACAGACATTTTTTAACCCCAAACATAAAATGGTATATGAAGTTTGTAACTTCTTTCTTAAAGTCCCTATCCCGGCATCAACAAGCAACGTTTACAACGATACATACCATTTCTAAACCTACTGACAATGAGTTATATATAACTTACATACTTTGAAAATGCGAACTCTATAGACATAATCTAAACGGCTTTAACCAGCCAAGCCAAAACCAAAAACGGGAAAGTAGAATTAAGAGTTACCAATTCATAATTCAGTTTATGCGTATTTAATCCCGCGTATTTTAAGTAACCGTGAATAAACTTATACTTCTAATCGGTAAATATACATTGTTTTATGACATGAACACCTGGATAGGGTTCGGATAAACGAATTTCTTGCGTAATGTTGCTGTTATTTGGCAGGTCAGTACCTTTAAAGGGACACACGGCAATCTTGAATTTATAAAAACTGACGGCGTCCCGTTAGTTTTTCTCTTAACTTGCATTTGTTCAATCATTAATATTAATTGTTAGAATAGTTCAAAGTAAATTGCTTTTACATATTACTAACTTTTTGTAATATTGCACCAATAATATATTTAAACATTTGGTAAAATAGTGAAGAAAATAGAAATCTCAATTTTTTATTTAATTATATGCAAGCAGTTTTATGCGACAAGGACTATCACAACCTGACTTCTATGGTGATGTGATTTATAAACTTCGTAAGATTCATGGTCATGATCACTTTCATACTATCTTTGTTAAACTTGTTAAAAAGTTTATCAAAAGAGGTTATGACCCTATCATTTTGCAACGTACTGCATGCTTGGTGGTGGACCCTTTTACAGTTCGCCACTATGTTTTCCTCTTTAATTGTTCAATGACCGGACATGCTGTGGACCCTATGATGACGCCTACCTAAAGCCCATTGGGACGGTGGCGTTTGATGTTTGTCTATAATCTTTCCTGTCGTGCCCTTAATGGTTTATTCTCTTGTTGCTGTGGCTTCTGCCAAGTCATTGAGTACCTTCATTGTGGCTTTCTAGGCTATTGTTTTTTTGTATTATATTTACACGAGCATATTTGTGTTTTACTTATATTGCCTATTGGTGCTGCCTTTTTGGTTAGAGATTTAATCATGGCGGGGATTTCTTTATTTACACTGTCCTGTTTTAATGGGTTGACAGTAGAGTAAGTGTGAGGTTTGGTGCACCCTAGAACCGGTTTAAACCCCCAGTGGCCTACTTTTCCACTGACCGTTCCAAGGCGGTAGCCCTATTGTCAACCCTTTTGTGTTTGTGATGTCGTTTGCATTTTTTTATTACTTTTGCCTTTTCGTTTGTCTGTTTGCGTGTTTGTTTTTGTGTTTTGTGGTTGACTGTCTTCCTTGAATGCTGCTTTCCCTGTCCGATATTTTTATCCTTCTTTAAAGTCAAAATGACGCAGGATAACTAAATCGAGGAGCAAATTTTAGTGTTTGAATAAAACTAAAGATTGCCATGTGTCCCTTTAATAACCGAGTGTTGAATGCCATAAGACTATTTCACTATGGTGTGCGTTGACTCGTTTATCAGCCAGTTAGGATGCAAATAAGCTTCATTGTGCTTATTCTTAATATGCTGCACTTATGCGGCCTTGTACATTTCATAGCAGTTAATATATAAAGACTTCAGAACATTGCGCTGCTACACGTGTATTCGGCTTTTTTGAAAGAACGTGACCAAAAAACCATAACCGACTAAATGATTGACCATCATACATCAAACGAATATTAAATTGCGAAATAACAATTCTTTAAGAAAGTTGTTCCAGTATTTAGTACTGTGTTTAATATGATGAGTAATTTTATTTCGACCAACTTTGAACGCTATATATTCTGCAAGAGATATACATACTTGAGTACTTGCGTAAAGACGGCGTTTTGTCAAAGACAGATTTGTCCGTACCTTATTTAGTTGTTTTGTTAAAATAGTGCGCGCATATTTTGACATTTTATTCCAATAAAGGACTGAAACGAAAGAAAACTTATTAAATTCCTTTCTTTTAAAAACGTATATTTGTATAACAGCTACGGAAGATACATAATTATTACCAGTTGAGTAATCAGGGTTCCCTTGATCCTTATTTAACTGTAACACAGCGATGAGCTTGGTACTCATCATTCCCGCCAAGATTCGTATACATCCGGTCAGGGGATCAGGAGAATTAGTCGGGACAAAGTTTGAGTATTAAAACGTTTAAAGGGCCATAACTCCGCCAAAATTTTTTTTAACCGGAACACGGCGACGATATGCACAACTATACCTGGTACTGATCATCCCTACAAAGTTTCGTTGAAATCCGGCCAGGGGTTCAGGAGAACTAATTCGGACAAAGATTGTGTATTAAAACCTTTGAATGGCCATAACTCCGCCAAACATCGTTCTCCGCAACACGGTGATGATTTGCCCAAGCTTGGTACCTCACAAATTTTGTTGAAATCCGGCCTGGGGTACTGGAGAAATCGAGACAAAATGTGTGTATTTAAACGTTTAAAGGGTCATAACTCCACCAAAAAGCATTCAACCGGAAAATGGCGATGACTTGCACAACTAGACCTGGTACTGATCATCCCTAAGGAGTTTCGTTGAAATCCGGCCAGGCGTTCAGGAGAACTAGTACAGACACAGTTTGTGTATTAAAACATTTAAAGGGTCATAACTCCGCCAAATCATTCAACCGGAACACAGTGATGATATGTAACACAGACATATTAATAAATTGTTATTAGGTCTGTGTATTTAAAACTAGGCTTGGTACTGATAATCCGTGCAAAGTTTCGCTGAAATCCTAAATGAGGCAAACTACAGAATCTTTGAACTAATTCAGGGGCCATAACTCCGGTGTTACTAATCATATTTGGTTGGTTTTTAATTTCATTGATAGTAACAATCTGGTAAAGTCTGGCATGATCGGATGAAAAATGAAGGCCATATCGTCTTAACGAGGCAAAATACAGCATTTGTAACTAAATCAAGAGCCATAACTTAGGTGTGTCTGGTTCGATCTCGCTGGTTTTCAAGCTCTTCTGAGCTTTTATTGATATCGACAATCTGGTAAAGTTTGGAAAAGGTCAGATGAAAAATGAAGGCCATATCGTGTTAACGAGGCAAACGTTAACGGACGACGGACGGACGATGGACGACGGACAACTCGTCATCCTATAAGCTCTGTTGGCCTTCTTTCAATAGAGCTAAAAAACAAAATTTAAGTGTCGATGTAGACATAACGTGTGCGTATAGAACCTATTTCTTTTTCCAGCAATGCGTTTGATGATAGAGTCGAGTTTGTGTAGTCCAGTTGTAGTCCAGTTGTAGCGCGTCGGACTCCAGATGGAGAGGTCGTGGGTCCCTCCTCGTCGTGGCCATGTTATTTATTCTTAAGCAAGATGATTAATCCACATTGCTTATACATACATGTAGTACTGTTTCTACATAGAAAGCCATCGAGAGTGATCACTTTAAGTTAAAAGAACGTGTTTCGCAATCGATGTTAAAGAAATAAACTAGAAGGAGGAAAAGTAAATATCGCGAATGTTATTTTTTTAGACAAACAGAAGGTCATAGATTTTAGCACCATAAACAAGGAAGCGTACATACTATCATTAGTTAGTAAATATTACGTTTACCAATGGTGAGTATATCCGTACATTGTTTTAAAAGACAGTATGTTGAACGAATAGGAGTAATAACTAGGAGTTAACTAGTCGTGGTTGCCATTCAGTTCTGCCAACGTACCACGTGACTTACGGAGCATGCGCAAATGTTGTTTATCAAATCAATCTAAAATTACTAGGACACTTGGTTATTCGGCTAAAATCTGAAATATACTGTGTGTGTGTTTACAGAAATTGGCACAATGGTGTGAGATGTGTGTACCGGTCCAAATACATATAGCACACTTATGTGTAAAAATAAATTTAAGATTTTATGTTGACCTATAAGTATATCTAAATGCAAGATTTTATAACTTAAGAAAGGGTTTTTAAATTATATTTAACATACGTGGTTGTCTAACCTCTTCCACCTCAACAATGTTACATGGCAAATGATCACACAATCACCTCTTTCTACCCTCGATAATTTGATATTAGTTTTAGAGCATGTATAATACAGTCATTATTTAATTGTTTAATATATCTATTTTAAGTTTATATATTTATTGAATGTTTTACTGAATCCAGGCCAACGCTGTTCTATAAAGATTTTGAATACCACCCTAAGTTGAATCCGTTAGGAATTTTGCAACAGAAACCATAACTCTAAGTTGAATCCGTTAGGAACTTTGCAACAGAAACCACCACTCTAAGCTGAATCCGTTACGAATTTTGCAACAGAAACAACCACTTTAAGTTGAATCCGTTACGATTTTTGCAACAGAAACCACCACTCTAAGTTGAATCCGTTACGATTTTTGCAACAGAAACCACCACTGTAAGTTGGATCCGTTACGAATTTTGCAACAGAAACCACCACTCTAAGTTGAATCCGTTACGATTTTTGCAACAGAAACCACCACTCTAAGTTGAATCCGTTACGAATTTTGCAATAGAAACCGTATCTATGTTTTATATATTTTGAAAAAAAAATCTATAAAAAAAAATCATGCAACATGCTCATTGTCAACACATATCACATATCTGTTTGCTGGCTTTAATTCTAGCTAGATGATTAAACAGCTTAAAGGGAATTAGCTTTTCTTTTTATTTTTTTTAATTTCTCGGATGTGTTAACCGATCATGAAAGCATCAGTAAGCTTTAACAATCTCTAAACATACGGTCTTATTTAGTTAAAACCCAATAACGGTATATTGGGCGACGTGGTGCATTTAAGCGTTAATAATAAGCACGGTATGCCTCTTGTAAGCCTGAAGGCATGTGGACTAAGTCAATGTCATTAAGGTGGCGATCACGTTTGGCTCAACAATAAAATCACGGATGGAAGCTCTAGCTTATAAAAACTGTCATTAACGTGAATGAAAGGTGCCTTAGAAAAATGTGTCTTCAACAATTCTATAAACTGTTGAAGTCGAAAATGACAGAATAGCATCACTTTCAGGCATAGACACATCACAGGACCATTGATATTATAGACCATTCTTGGAACTGCATATGCATACAAATCAACTTGGAACGGCGTATTTACAGCAAGCTGTTTTCAAAGGGAACGAGAAGATGAAGAGAAATCCTTGTTCGCCCTAATTGTATACTCTCAATAAATGGAAATACATGCGCATAGAAGCATACACAGGAGAGTTTTATCTAGCGGAAGTGCATATCGAGGTCTCATTTTTTCAGTTGACACTTTGGGGTCGAGATGACCCAGCAGATAATACGGGTGTGTCCTTATGCAATAGTGTTCAGCGGATGGGGGAGAAAAACAAAAGGTTCTGTGTGTAGAAATCTATAATCCGAGCATGTTAAGGAACAATAAGAATCCATTTGATAGTAAGAGAAGTAGGGCTCGGTTCACGGATTCATGTTTCCTCTACCTCTCTCTGGGGCGGCTCGAATCCACATATCACCCGTTAAACAACAATTCAATTACCTTTACACAAGATTTACACACACCCTTTACTCACATTTCTTTAAGCATATATTTAACGTTGTGGTCTTATAGCGGATTTGTTGACCAGGATCTATGACATTACTAAACTAGACCCTATTACCAGACCCAGATTTTTAAGAGTGAACACTTTGGATGTTGTTGAACCAGAAACATTGATGAAACTTTGAAAGTAACATTATTGTTTAAACATTTTTTTTTGAAGACATTTGGTAAACAATATGTCTTAAACAATACATGCACAGGATTTGAAAACATGCTTTAGCGATGAAAATTTATTTAAATTCATCCCCTTTATTACAGTATTGTAAGATACTATAATGTTGCTCCTAGTCATATATTCTCTAAAATACCCATGAAGATGCACATTAATCTGCAAAATGTTAACATTAAGTCAAAATCAGTTACAACCCTTTGTGTTACTCAGTTCTAGAACTATCAGTGGTTGCAACGTTTGAAAAAAGAAGATAAACTAATTACAATTTTTTGTTTCATGTAATACTGCCTCGCCAGTATCTGTGACCCGCGATATTATGATACTGTGTATGAACTCTATATATTTTGGATTGATTTAACTGTAAATGATGAAATATTGTTTACTCTAGACCTTCCAAGGTAAATGTTTTCTTGCATGTGCATGTACACGACACATGTATCGGACACGTTTGTTTGGAGAGAGTTTGCCATCCTTTGAAGGAAATGTAAAACCGTCGACGTCGTGTGTAGGAAGAGCCAGCTATACGATGTGCGAGTTAACGATATCACTAGTTGAAATTGCTTATTGGTGAAACAGAATTAAAATATAGTTTTTAGTTATTTTAGATAGTTAGTAATTCTACTTTCCAAGATTCATCACGTTCTTTGGAATATCTATGAAGAAAATGTATTTTGAAACACAATAACATGTACTTGTGTACATAATCTAAAGGTGTTATTAACTAAAATGAGAATGTAAGAATAGACATTGAATTAACGGAAGCTATTATAGTGATTATATTTCACTTAAGTCAGTATTTACAAAAAACAAAACGATTTAAACTCAAGTGATAACGTTAGTCGTCACAACAAAACTGACATTTGTCAATCAATATTTGGTTGTGACTTGCAAACACAATTCTTCACAAGAAAAAGCCCCAATCCGGGTATTTTCGGACAGAATTTTTCTCTTCTTTTCACAATCCGGGTAATTTTGGACAGAATTTTTCTCTTTTTTTTCCTTTCTTAAATCTTTTTATCTATTTTCTATACTATAATATACAAAATTTAATAAAACACCATTTAGCAAAGTAAAAAATGAGTTATAAACACATGTTAAAATCTACACTAATTCAACTCATTCATTGAAATTGATCGTCAATTAGGCCTAATTTCTTTTAATTTGATATTTTTTTGCGACTTTTACTTTCATTTAGTTTTTTTTTCTCCAGTTTTTCGAGATCAAGATCTGTAATTTTTTTAAAAAAATAAATGAAGATTAAAGCAGAAAGTTTTTTGTGTTTTTTGCAAACATTTCTAACTTGCATGCTGCATTGTCGTCAAAACGTTCACATGCCATTAATAATACATTCAGGTTAAACTAAATAGATATTGCTGATTCAGATCATAACAGACTATGAAGATGGGACATTGTGTGATGATTTGTTTTCAGGTGTAATTAAGGTATAAACACCACAGCACTGACATAGAATAATCCTTAAATAGCCCTACCTTTATTAGCTAGCATATAGATTAATTAGACTAAATGTATCAGGTTGCTGCATATTTAACCTTTGTTGATCAATATATTGCATTTAAACCAGTGAATTAAGTTACTAGTTGATTTAAACATATTTTATTGCCAATATTTTACAGACAGAATAATATCCACATATATACAATAGAAATATTATAATGACAAATGGGTCGGGTAACAAGTTCTACCAACATTAGTTTAAACCCTTCCCAGTTAACATCTTGAAATTACAAATGAGTATGGCTGAGTGAAATAAATTACAATGGCAAATAATACATTAAGAGAGAGAATGATGAATAGTAAACACAACATATATAAGAGAGAGAGAGAGAGAGAGAGAGAGAGAGAGAGAGAGAGTTTCCCAATCTTTAAGTTCCAATCAGTTCGAAAACATCAACGCTTTCACATTACATCAACTGATATAGCTGTATGACCTTGAGATATATAATAACAACAACAACAAACACTGCAATGGTATGCGTGTAGAGTGTCGAAATGCGTCGGAGAATAAGACACTTATGTAAACCTATGTGTTTCTTGTATATATGTTTGAACTGCTTCGAAGAGGGATTTATTTTCCCTGTCAGTTATCTGTTCACGGCCATAAAGGAGTGTGCTTACATTTAACGGGTGAAAATGGCGAGTAGACTGAAACAGATGAAGCCGATATGCTGTAAATTTGTTACAATGGAAAAAATAGTGTTCAGCATCTTCTACTTCACAGCCGCACTCGCAAGTCGGTGAATCACGTAAATGGTTAAGATATAAATCATTATTGAGATTGCTACAAAAATTCCTCATTCTGGCATGTAAAACGGCAAATAATCTTTGTCCACATAAGTAGTATGGTGGAACTTTTGTACTAACAAATACAGATGTTAATAGTCTTCTCTTAAAAATTGCGATACTTTCAGAGTTTCGTATTTCTATTGGCAAGTCATTCCATTGTTTAAGAGAGGAAGGAACAAACGATTTATTGTATATTTCAGTTCTCCTAGCAATAGTGGCGTAGTTATCGTTATTTCTGAGATTGTATGCGCTGGCATCTCCAACTAGCTGTGGGAAAATGTTTGAAATGTAATTCGGAACGGTTCCATTTTTAACATTATAAACTGAAATAAGTTTTTGCATTTGCCTTCTATCAGAAAGTGAAACCCATCCTATTTCGGATATTAAGCGATGTATGGATACAGATCGGGTTAGACCCGTCACAATACGAGCTGCCTCGTATTGTAACTTTTCCAAGCTATCTTTTTCTAGTGAAGTACATCCATCCCATGTAATGGATGCATATTCCAATATTGGGCGCATATAAGACAAATATATTTGATTAAGTGTTTTACGCGCTACTTTGTATTTAAGCATTCTCATTAATCCAAGCACCTTTGACGCAGAAGCAACAATATGTTTAATGTGTTCGTGCCATTTACCGTTATTACTCAGTGTTACTCCTAAATGTTTATGATTATCAACAAAGGTTAGCGGGACATTGTCTAGATATAAAGATGGAAGACGATCATTATTGCTTAAGGAAAAGAATATTACTTCTGTTTTGGCAGGATTAAATTGCACAAGCCATTGCTTTGACCATTCCGTAATCATGAGCAGGTCATGATTAAGGATTCCTTCCATGTCGTGTATGCTATATGTTGAAACTGATAACGAACTGTCATCAGCAAACAGACGAGTTATACTCAGCATATTTTCGGCAATATCATTTACATATATCAAAAATAAAAGAGGACCCAAGACAGAGCCTTGAGGAACTCCAGCAGTTAGTGTTTTTGATTCGGAGGTTGCAGATCCGACGCGGACTCTTTGAGATCTGTTTGAGAGATAATCAGATATCCAAGCTAAAAGCTTGCCATCAATACCATATTGTTTTAGCTTAAACAAAAGACCTTTCTGCCAAACACGATCAAACGCTTTAGATATATCGTTAAAAACAATGCATGTAAATTGTTTAGCATCGAATGCCTGACATATATGATGGTACATGTCAACAAGTTGATATGTAGTAGAATGACCAGGGAGAAAACCTGATTGATTCCTAAAGATAAGATCAAACATAAGTAGACAATTATACACATGTTTAAATACTATTCTTTCCATTACTTTACCAACACAACTTAATAACGCTATTGGTCTATAATTTGTAGGGATACTTGGGTCTGACTTTTTGAAAAGTGCCATGACCATAGCACATTTCCATAAATCAGGGAAAACGCACTCGTTTAATGATCTGTTAAAAAGAATATGTAGAGGTTTTGAAATTGTATTTGCAGTTTCCTTTAACATCCTGTGGCTTATGTCATCCTCCCCACATGCTTTATTTATGTTTAAAATCTTGATAATGTCAACAATTTCGGATTCTTCTATATAAATATTTTCTAATTTATTATTGGATTTTGAACGAAAAATAGGTAATTCAACATTAGAATCATCAACTAGTTACTAGTTCACTGCATAAACACAAGTATACACCTAATTACGAATCTCGCAAACATGATAAAAATCACGCGAAGGCCATCATAGTGCACTGAGATTAAGAAAAAGAAGAAACAAACAATTGTCCAAGTTTTCTCGATTCATTATTTTTATAGGGATAATTCGGACACTCTGTTTTTTACCTAATTTAATAATAAAAATCTATAAGTATTGTGCAGTTTCCATAACCTTTCGAGAGATGAAGGTAACCATTACCAAACTACATAATTTTTGTATTGCTATGTTTAACAATACACATTTGTTAAGTTATTATTTCTCCTTTCGAATTTAGTCCGACGATTAAATCTTTTCCAATGTGGAAGGAAGTTACGGTTGTTAACAGACTGCACTTCTTTTTTTGCCGGGAATTCCTGGAAACGTCATAGCTATTTTTATTTATGTTTCTAGAAATATAGCCAAGGACAGATACCGACAGCAGTTTTTTTTTATGCGGACAACTATACCGAAACGAAACAAATTTACCGACCAAGTTCGAAATTAGCCGGCTGTCCGAAATTACCCGGATTGCCCCTAATCAATAGGGACCGCTGGTGTCCAAGTGACACAGTTTCAACAACGGGTCATGAAGCCGGATATAAGTACTAATTAACGCCACATGTTAACATGATCTCTATTATACATATTATAAGAAGACATTATCGAATTGCTACACAATTCGCCAGAAATACGTTTAAGTCAATTGCTTATACCGTCAATGCCTATCCTGTTTACTCTGGGAATATTAGCATCGTTACGGAATTTTACGCTGGATTCTGAACTTGAGAAATGTTGCAAATTGTATAGTGGATATATTTTTATTTGTTTCAGTGAGAGATGCAACTTTCTTTCATCGAGTGAGCTCCAAAAATAATTTGTGAGTGAGAATACTATTTTGGAACTCACGAGATGAAATAAAGTTGCATCTTCCACTGATTTTTATATTTTATTTTATGCTACCATCAACAGCTAGAGTATTTTTGTTTCTACTTAATATTTTTTATTCCCCACTGGTAGCCCCAAATTATAACCGCTTCACTACAGATCATTAGTCAATAGGTATAGAATTGTTCTGGCATTTTATTACTGTAAAATATTTAATATTTATTAAAGTTTATGAAAAAAGCTATGAAACACTAGTATAAATTTGCCTCGGCAAACATAAAACTATCAGCAAAAGGTGGTAAGAATAACAACTTTGTAAAGGGAGGTAATCACTTCAGAAAAAAAGTAGTTCCAAATACAGTGACAATTATTTATGGTAATTTCACTCTTTGAAATAGTGGGAATATCAATTTGATTTTACTGAGAAAATTAAATAACTCACTGGAAAGCATAAAACAAAGAGAATAACACAATGAAAATAAGTGTTAAAAATAACACGTTCCTATACTTATAAATCGTCAAATCTGATATAATGCTTTTGGTTACGGGTAACAAGTAGGCTACATTCATGTCACCTGAGATGACTTCTACTCAAAATAATTGCAAAAAGAAAAGGAATTGTTTCATTTATGTATGATCTCAATGATGGCGTTTCGTTTTGAACAATCCCCTTATGTGCTTTTATAACGTTTAAATCAACTTTTGTAATTTTTCAAACCACGGATTGCAAGCGTCTGATGATGATCACAACAAGTAGCAATCAGAATAGTAAATTATATAACCTTACTCCATGAAGGAAACATATACACGATATATAAGAGTATGAAAGAGCTTACCACCATAACAAGCATGTATCGCCCATCGACCTGAGCATTTACCTGAAATGGAGAAAAGACATTTAAGATAAAATTAGGTATAAACGAAGTACATGGAATGTAGCATTCACAGAGGCCACTCAACCAAAATTACGCTTTCAAAACTAACAACAATACAAGGTAAAATAGACCCAGGTATTCGACCCCACAAACATAAACGTATTGACGATCTTGGAACTGTGATTTATAATAAATACTAGGAACGTAGGAACGAGTACACAAAAGGAAAGAGTACACAAATTAAAATATGTCAGTATTAGGCCCCACTTCCATGAATAAATTATATAAGCTTTAGAACACCATAATACCCTTAGATAATAAATACATATCACATTCATGAGAGGGTGATAGTAAAAGAGTATGATAATGGACATTTGGAAACGGCCGGACACGACACATACAAAATATTGCAGTCTCGGTTTGATTGAGCCGGTTCATGAACGGTAGTGAAATATGCTAGCTACCGCTCACGCCCTCTAGCCCCGGATTGAGCAGAACTCAATATTCATAAAATCAATAGTACATAATTTTAACCTTCCCGAAGATGGCATGCATACGGCGGTGGACAAGAGATTTTCCTCCCCAGTGTCCAGCGGCGTATGGTCCCAGTATCTAACAAAATACTATGTCCCGAAGAGCGAAATAAACAAAATGGAATTTAGTTGGGAGCAGCGGTTATGAAGCCTGCATATCACAAGTAACAGCCAAAAGACTAAATTAAAAGCAGACAACATATCGTATGAGTGGTTAAACAATACCCAGAGCCTTTTATCGGCCGGGGTAGTGGAACCACCGAATCGAAAATTAAGTAAGACAACAAAAGCAATTGAAAATGTACCACCGATAACTAAATATAAGTATCGGGCTCAGCGATCTCCAAAGATCGAATGAATAACAGTCCTGATTGCAAGCGCGGGGAGACGTTTTATTGCCGCCACACTGAACAAGCAACGCCACTGTGCTATATAATGGACCTTTGGAAACGGCCGAACACGACACATACAAAATGTTGTATGTGTCGTGTTCGGCAAGTAAGAATGTTCACGATTAGGATATGATTATCGCCCAAGGCGAAGCTAATCAATATCCGAATTATTTGATTTGACCAAAATCCCCTCGGGCCAAAATAAGGTTCATTTTCAGTACATTTTGCCGGATATTTCCCGCCAAAAGTTGCCATGAAAGTTATATCGTTGGTTTGAAAATAACATAACTAAGAAAATGAGTGGTAGTTTATTGAAATCGGTAAATAACTTTGAAGTTTTGATGAGTTAAAAACAGCAATTTCACCATACTGAGCCGATGACGCATGTGATCATGTTTTACTATCTCCCTGCGATTTACTATCACCCTGTATTATCACCCTGTACTATCACCCTGTATTATCACCCTCGCGTCAGATAGTAAGATCTTACACGGTGTTGCCTATGCGGATTTAGCTTGAGCGTTTTATGTGAGGTATAATAAAATGATTTACATCTTATTGTTTAAGACTGATTGCATAGCGAAACGGCATAGCAGAGCAATCCCTTTTATTCAAGCATTGCATAATACCGGTGGAATATTCAATTTGAGTTTGAAGCTTCAGAAAAAATAAACACCAAATAACTCAGACGAAAATGCAATACAAATATAAGGTCTATAGATATCAATGCAAGTCTAAAGTTCCAACAGCAAAACACACACCATAAAGAATTAGCTTCACGCGAAATATTTAATTTGAGTTTGAAGCTTCAGAAAAAATAAACATCATAAAACTCAGACGAACATGCAATACAAATATAAGGTCAATAAATGTCAATCTAAGCCTGAAGTCACAACAGCAAAACACACACTATAAAGAGTTAGCTTCAGAAAATTCTCATTAAAATCAGACCGTCTATTACACTACGATACTCCGCTATAACGGATAGCGGAGAGTATCGACGCGTATTCAAGATCAGACTTTAATGACAAAGAGTTGGTTCAACGTAAAGAAAAACAACAAATACAGATCATCAAAGCCTGTTCAAAATGCTTTAAGCATCTAAACATAACTCTCTTGCTAATTGTTGTCTCCAGTCGCAACAAGCTGAACAACAAATAGACAAGATCCAACCTGAAATTCGATACAGCCTTTGCTTCTATTGTGCGGTTATTGTTAAGATTCTACAAAAAGCAGTAATAATTCTCTTTCGATGTAAGTTCTTGCCTGTATCAAGACGGTTATATCTCTAATAATGATAGTACGGTTATGGTCGTTTACATCCGAATGGCCTTTTCGCGAGACAGTATTGACGTTAAGTTTTAATTTTATTTTAAACAGGAATATGTTTGGGCAAATTTTACCCGATTTAATTTTATTTTACACATGGCCAATTTAAGAAAACCAGAAACATCAATAACAATAAATATTTATAAAAAGAATGCTATTAAAACTATAATAACTCGGGGGTCCATGTTTACAGTAATAATAAAATAATAACATGTCGGAAACATAGGACATAATGGATTTTTTTAAAATATTTTATGGGAATCGTGTGTAATGTTTGGGATAGTTATCAAAATCGTAAAATCTTGTGTACGTCAGCTGAACAGTAAATCATTTCTTCAATTCGTTTCTGTTTCAATAATTACACGGCTGTGTGCATGTTTGTGGGTATCAGGAGAATGCAGTTATCGTTAGATCAACCTGTAGTTTGATTACTCTGAACCCAACTGATTTAGTTGAACGTAGTTCTATATAAACGTGGTAATCATTTCTTTCTTAACATTTTAGTTTTCTGGTTATTTTGGGCTGTAACTGTATTCTGGCCATATAATTGATATCTTGAATGCATCTTATCATGCCTTTTATAGTTTTAGATATGAAAGTAGACTAGATATGAATGAGTGAGAGGCTAATCAAATGTCGGTATTTGTCTCAGTGTTTGTAAAACTTGCTAAAGAAACTTGCCTATAAATAATTAACCACCCCTTTTTCTTGTTGATTTTTAATAGCAGACATGTTTATCCTCACGAAGCAAGTTTTGGCCTACAACCCCTATTCGTATATCCGAACAGATGATAAAACCTAACTTTGTTTTAAAGAACTATCTTAGAGACACTCAGAAGTGACCAGCAAATTGGAGGGTAATATGATGCGTTCAGCCACTGATATTTCACTGAAGGTGGCCACCCACAGAATGGCAGTATTTTTTTTTTACTTTTTGCAAATATACTCTCAGTACAATTGTATCAATATAAATGCAAATTTCAGTCAAAATATCCAAAATTAACATATTTTTATGTTGGAAATATAATAGTTTGCTGCTTCCTGAGGATTTGTTATGATTTGTGTAATTTAATCCAATCAGAATCTACCTTACAATCTGACTATATGCCCTAATACACCCTATACTTTTTTCAACCAATCAGAAATCTAAAATCAATAGTGGTATCTTTTCATTAGTAAATAATCGCCATCATCGGCCTACCTACTACTAGGCCACATAGGCCCGGACCTATACATCAATTTGAAACATTAAACAAAATATGAAAAGTCTAAAAATGCAATAAAAACTGCACCTAGAGTAATAAGGGGTTAAGGGTCAATATTTGGTTCTTATTTTATTTTACAGTGTAGTTAATTCAACTTTGTCAAGAATAATTTTCAAATTTGTCAAAAAAAATTATTCTTCAAAAACCACACAAGTTCTCTGTCAGATATACGCCAAAACGCATTCACCATTGCATAGCTTAAGTTAAAAAAAGCGCATATGGAGCATGCCCCCGGACCCCTAGTTTGTCGGGTCTATATATTCAAATCAGATCAACTACGCCCCTGACCATGAATGTCCTTGTTATAGTCGTTAAACGCCGTTTTAGCGTTTTCAGTACACATGTACATTGACTTGCTTCTTGGTAATTAATTCCCACCATTTATGCCAGTTTATAAATCACAATAAGCACACAACAAGAATATCAGGAAATTAGCAAATTACTTCAGAACTTCACCTATACATCAATATTTTATAAACTATATACAGTTATTCGTCTGTATGCATGGACATTCTCAGAAAATGGGCGGGAGTGTGTGTTTATCAAGTGGCAAAACTCAAAACGTATAGCAGTTTATTGGCCTCATTTGTTTCCTTGGATTAACATGATTAAGCATTTAATTTTTGTATAATTATGCAAATGTCAAAGTGAGCACGTTTACCCAGTAGGATATTCTTTAGAGTTCATGTTTCATCTGACGCTGCTTTTAAAACGTTACCTCACTCACGGGAATGACCAGACCAACATATATGCAAATTGTATTTGCATGTGGCAAGGCGGATATCAACAAAATTAAAGCGATACAAACATGTCGTCTGTAGTTAAAGACAAGAAAAGCAGAAGACGATTCTCGAGTGATATTAGTTTAATTAAACATAAAAAATACAGCATATACCCGCCCCACCCTTCTCTGTCACTTCATAATGTATTTTATTACATAACCTGCGATTTCGGGAGTGTAATAAAGCCATGATATATGTATCATTTACTTTATACACTAGTGTACTAAATACGCAAATAAAGTCCGAATAATCGTTCGGTCGTTTTTGTTTGGCTCGGTGTGCATCGGAATGTCTCGACAATTTCTGTAACCGTTAACAATTTCTGATTATGGAAATCGACGAGGTAGTTTCGTTGTTTGGTGCAATACAGAGAAGACACAGTTAACATACGACATCATCATACAAACATACGACATCATCATACAAACATACGTCATCATACCAACATACGACATCATCATACAAACATAGGACGTCATCATACAAACATACGACATCGTCATACAAACATACGACATCGTCATACAAACATACGACGTCATACAAACATACGACGTCATCATACAAACATACGACGTCATCATACACACATACGACGTCATACAAACATACGACATCGTCATACAAACATAGGATGTCATCATACAAACATACGACATCGTCATACAAACATACGACGTCATCATACAAATATTAGGATGTCATCATACAAACATACGACGTCATACAAACATACGACGTCATACAAACATACGACGTCATCATACAAACATAGGACGTCATCATACAAACATACGACGTCATCATACAACAAACGACGTCATCAGACATCATCATACAAACATACGACGTCATACAAACATACGACGTCATCATACAAACATACGACGTCATCATACACACATACGACGTCATACAAACATACGACATCGTCATACAAACATAGGATGTCATCATACAAACATACGACATCGTCATACAAACATACGACGTCATCATACAAATATTAGGATGTCATCATACAAACATACGACGTCATACAAACATACGACGTCATACAAACATACGACGTCATCATACAAACATAGGACGTCATCATACAAACATAGGACGTCATCATACAAACATACGACGTCATCATACAACATACGACGTCATCAGACATCATCATACAAACATACGACGTCATCATACAAACATACATCATCATACAAACATGATCTGAAAACGTAAAACATGGGCAGCTACAATTACAAAATGTGCCTCATGAGGCATTTTTGGATTTATGTGAAAAATAAATCTCACATTCGTGCCTACTGAATATTGAATTTATTAAACTCGTTGGATATAATTGATATGATGCTCGGTACAACCTTGAACTGTATAATGTTATCAAACTCGTATAATAAGTTCACTAGTAAACAGGCACTCCTGCAGGATCCTCTATTTATTAGCTTTATTGTTAACAAGGCTTTATTATTATTAATTGTTTTAGCGAATGTGTTACACGGTGAATCATGTTTTAAGGACGCTAGTAAATTGACAAGGTTGAGGTTATGTTTTTATATTCGATGCAATTGTGCCATTTATAGCCATGTTTTTTTCCGGTAAACAACGTCTCAGCACGTGTTAAATATGCTTCTCTTATCAGCTCAATTTTTAAATGTAATGTAAAGTTCCACTTTACGGAACTTTACGACCCTTTACGACCACCTTATGACAACTTTACGACCAATTCCATCGTATTCCTATAATTAGGCGATCTCTATCACTCGTTTTGATTGAGGTTTATAAAAAATATAATATTTTGATGATTCCCGGAAAATGACAATTTCCTTAGGCATCTAATGAGTACGGCTGATACATATCAAAATTAATGATGAAAACAAATAACACGAGAGGAGGGAAAACAGGCTCTCGGAGCAAAAGTGTCCATAGTGAACGAAATCGAAAGCGATCACATCAAATTTGCAACCGTGTAATGTGTGTATGTATCAATAAACAAATAATTTTTATTTATTTATTTATTTTTATTTATTTTTTCTCTTATTTTTTCTTATTTTTTTTACAAAATCAATACATGTATTCCATAAATACTCTCTCATACTCTTTCGATCATTTTTGTAAAAACTGCTGTCAATCTTATAATGTCTTAAAGCATTTTTTTAAATGACCTTCTCATAATCCTATAAAAGAAAGAAGAAAAAAAGAGAAAAGAGATACTCTGTGTGCACGGTTACCCATATAATACAATATCAGTAATATGTTACATTATGGAAGATGTTATTGTCAGGGTCTAGTCACATGTCTTGTTTGTTACAATAGTAGATCTTTTACTTATTAATCTATTTATATTATTTTTTTTTAAACTTTGTTTTACGAGAGCCTGGATATAACACAAGTTATGTGGAAGGGACTAAACTGGTGTAACAAATAAGGTTTTAATGTGCTCAGGTTAGACACAATTTACATACGAATTATTAGCTATGGATATTTTCACTGAAGTTGAATAACATAAATCCCGTAACTTGTAAACATACGTATACAGATATACGTCATGAATCACTCAGCAGACTCTGACGGCTCAAAGTTCATTGGATGGTAATCACAATGAAAGGGATACGAACACATTACCAAACTCAGACTTTTCAAAGATTGTTTCATGTTCAACAGCATTAAGGCGATGGTACTAACTTATGAATAAATCACCAGCTCTAACGGTTCAAAGTTCATTAAATGTTCAACACAATGAAGGGCACGGTACTAATTATGAATAAACTGCCAGAGTCTGACTGTTCAAAGATCTTAAGATGGTCAACACAACGAAGTGGGTGGTACTAATTATGAATAAATTACCAGACTCTGATGGATCAAAGATTATTAGATGGTCAACACAGTGAATGGATGGTACTAAATATGAATAAATTACCAGACTTAGACGGTTCAAAGACCGTTAAATTGTCAACATGGTGAAGGGGCCATACATATTATGAATAATATACCAAACTCTGACTATTTAAATGTCATAAGATGGTCAACACAACGAAGTGGGCGGTACTAATTATAAATAAACTACAAAACACAGAAGAATCAAATATCATAAGATGTTCAATAGAATGAAGGGGGCGGTATATTATGAATAATTTACCACACTATGACTGTTCAAAGTCATGTGAACACACCGAGTGGGCGGTACTATTTTTGAAAATAAATATCAGACTTTGGCGGATCACAGATGGACAACACAATAAAGGGGGTGGTACTAATTATGAATAAATTACCAGACTCTGTCGGATCAAAGATATTCAACAGAATGAAGGGGGAGGTACTAATTATGAATATATTACCAAACTCAGACGGTTCAAAGATCAGTAGATTGTCAACTCAACGAAGGGGGTTGAGACTTGTTAATTACAAATATAAAATGTGTTCCATTAGTTCACTTATTACCACAGAGGCGAAACACGTGACTTTTGACCAGGGTCAGCAACAAACCGCTCGATTCAAATAAGCTTTTGCGGCATAACTTTTTTTTAAATAAGTTTGTTCAATTAAAGCGAACACCCCCACCCTTTTCTCTGTTTTCCGCCGCAAACTGTTATTCGATTGTTCCAGTATTTTCCGAGATAAGCTCTCCCAAAATGTCCACGGTCACGATTTCTGTCATTTTTAAAGTAGCTATCCCGCCAACAACAGTCAAATTTTACATCATATGTACACCGTTTCTAAACCTACTGACAATGGGGTATATATATATATAACTTCCACATTTTGGGAATCCAAACTTTTTAGACCCACTATAAACGGTTTTAACCACCCAGGCCAAACAAACCCCGAAACTAGAGTTATCAACTCATAATTAATTTTACGCTTATTCAATCACGTATTTTTCAGAACCCGTTAATAAACCTTTACTTTTTATAGGCACATATACGTTATTGTATTACCTGAACACCTGGATAGAGTTTTGATACATGGCTTTGCCGTTATTTGGCGGGTTAGTTTCTTTAAGACTTTAGGATGGCTAATCCACAAAAGCACTAAATGTATGAAATATAAAACAAATAAAACCACATTTTGTGATTTGCACAATTTGAAATAAACAACAGTACCGGAGTTATTTGTCAACGTACTGTACCCATTAAAATGAATTCCTATAGCAGTTAAACCATAGATAATACAAACAGTCATCTGTCAAATAACATAGAGTTTAATTAACAGTGCTGTTGTGATAGGGGAAATAATTCCCGAGTGAGATTCTTGCGATATAGAAACTCGAGTCGTGAGAAAGATTCTTGCGATATAGAAACTCGTGCGTTTCTATATCTCGTGCGTTTCTATATCGCAAGAATCTTTCTCACGAGGGAATTATCTTCCGTATCATGACAACAATGTTAATTAAACAATATATTATTTATTCTGTGATGAATTTCTTTCCAGTCAATATTTTTAGACCAGTTTGCCTTTTTACACCAGTTTGCACGAGAACGCCATGACGACGTTACGTCATACAAACAAAAGTAGAACCGGAACACTTTGTTAATTTCCGTAATCGGTATTTCCTAGTGGCGGAATCTGACGAAGACGTCCGTAAAACAATCGGCCGAGCAATGTTGCGTACTGCGAAATATCTCCCAGTGGGAGTGGGAGATATTTCGCAGTAGAGCAAACGAGTAGATATATCTTTTCTATTCCCTGTATATCTGTACAAATCACAGAAAAATATGTAATATATATATAGAGGATATTTGTTGTTTTGGAGTGAATAACATATTTTATTTCATTCGCATTCATGAAAATATAAAGTTTTCTCACTTCTCGATGAAATAAAATATTTCGCATTCGTGAAAATATAAAGTTTTCTCACTTCTCGATGAAATAAAATATGTTATTCACGACAAAACGACAAATATTCTTTTTATTTTATGATTTTACAAACAATTATTTAAGTAACAAAACCGTTTTACACACGCTTCTTTCCTAGTCAGTTTGACGTATTCCTAGTCACGATGAGGTAACGAAACGTTACATGACGTCACCATTAACGTCACAGAAAGAAAGTAATTATATAAACAGTGGAATTAACAATATAACAGTAGGAATATCTCGTGTTACTGTGCATGCATTTGCGTTGGTTGCATATTAAAAAAGTAGTCCCGGCAGCTACTGTGGAAATAAAACTCTATATTCCACAGTGTGGAATAACACTTTTATTTCACTGATAAAACACATTATTTCATTGCTTATCTTAAAATTATTTGTTATATCTTAATAGACGCATTTTAGTTATGACGGAGAAGGAAAAATGATAGTAAAACACTTCTAAACCATCAACTAAATATAAGAAAATATAACAATAAAAAAGCACCATGTGCAAATAATTTGATTGGTTCAGGAACGAACGCACGATCAATTTAAGCTACGTCATTTTTGAATGAACTGTACGGGGAAATTCTTTCGGAAATTTTTATAAATATATCTTATTGTATGTATTCATCCGCCGTCCTTGGAAAACAACAACAACAAAATCCGTAAAAACGAATTTATAATAAAACTTCGTTTAATAAATGAGTGTTCAAAGGGTAGCTGAAAATAAATGCAATTGCATAAGACAGCAAATAATGATCGCATAACACAGTTTTGCCTAATACCCTTTGGACATTATTTGCTGCGTGATTACAAAACTGAAATCAGTTTGCAATCAATGCAGATCTATACAAATACGTTAAACCCTTAAGTGTTTTAAATTTGAATTAATGTCAGATTTGGCTAGATTAAATTAAATTAATAAATCTGTAATAGCCATGGACGTTCTTGCAAAGTCAACGTAGTTTTATATACATATATGTAATTCTAAACCACATGTTCTGTCCGTATATATCTAATAGGAATTGACCCAATAAACCTTTGATTTTGTCTTGTTACATCATCTAATGTTAGCCCATAATCAAGCCGTATTCACACAATGTCTAATTTTCACCAATCATTCATCATGCTGTGTTTTATTTAACGATAAGGCTAGCAAAATACTGATTACATTTATTCCATCGATACATATTCAGTAGCGATAATAAAACTGGCAAACTGACGGATTGGACGACATAATACGGTGCTTAGTCATAATAGGATTCGTTTGATTTGTATATTTATGGAGTTTGTTATTTCCCCAGACAAGGACAACGAATGCGTATTTAATCCCATACTCATTGCAGAGGACAGGACGCAGTGTTTGAACGTAGGTTATAAACATAGAAATATACATATAAGAATGAGGACTTCTGTTAATGAAATAAAATGAGTTGTGTTAGTAACTGGGTTCATACGCCGCTGGCCATGGAATGGTATGAAAATACTATATTGAAGGTTCCATGTTCACCGTCATATGCATACCATCTTAGGGATGGCTCAAGCTGTCGTACTATTGACATTTTAAATAGTGCCAATCTCATTAAAATCATACCCTTTATCACGCTACGATACTCTACGCTAAGGATCTAACAACACTGCAATGAAGGTCACGTCAGATTGACCTTACGATTAGCCTCGGTATGGACTGCTTCACTGCACATGTTGCGTTTCAGTCAAACTTTGTGGAGAAGTCTAAGATCGGTATTGAAAGAGACACTGTCCGTAACTTTCAGCTTATAAAACACGAACAAAATGCGTTAACAAACATAACACATCAAACATTTTGAATATTTGCTGAATAAAACCAATGGCAGACTTCAATAGCAGTACAAAAAGAAGAATTACCGCTTCGTAGGGTTGAACTCGTAACCCGCACTAAAATCACACTCGCGGGTAATACTAATAGAACGTCGCAATGGCCTACCTCGCTACCAACTGCGGTAGAATAATGTTCCGAATGTTTTCAAAAAACATGACTGCGCCTATGATTTTCTTCATATTCTTGCTGTACAACATGCCATTTAGTGCACTTGTTTGAATTTATCGCGCAATCCACAGCATTAACACAAGGCGACTTTATCTTTTTTTGGATGTATGTGCTTTATGTGGATTTTCGTTAGTTCAGTTCAGTAGAACATCATCTGAAGACAAGTGCATATGAAACGCGCGATTTCTTTGATTGCATTTAGTTCTCATGAATATTGATTAGATGGAAGGTCGATCTGACGTGACCTCCAAGGCAGTGTTGTCGATCTGACGTGACATCCAAGGAAGTGTTGTCAGATCCTATAGCGGACAGTATCAAAGCGTAATTAGGATTTAATTTTAATGAGATTAAAATATTGCGTTCTGCTCAACCGGGCGTTAGAGGGCGCGAACGGTAGGTAGCATTTTTCACTACCGTTCATGAAAAATCATGTCTCAATCAAACCGAGACTGCAGTATTTGTTTATATTTATATACTTCGGCGATTTCCAAAATTCTTCTTTCATACTCTTTTGATGTCCTGTTAATAAATAACGTTATATTGGGAAAGCGGCCTCAGCTGGAGACTATATAAAGGATAAAGTTTCCCATCGGACATGCTTCCGCCAGGGGGAAAAGCAAGCGGAAGAGTCTTAAAGGTCTTATCCACAGGGTTTTAGACGACGCTATAGAACCTTTGATTAAACCCTTTTTAGTTTCAGTAGCATACGCCGTCACTATTAACAGCATTACGCGTCTACTCGTGGAATTTACAAGCATTACAACATGTAAACGGATTAAACCGACAGAAATACTTTCATATACAATATATAGAGCGTCATCATTACCTTTTCATATTTTAGTATTGTCAAATAAACAAATTTAACTCAACATTTCTTGATAGTCCCGGATAAAACATATACATATATATTTAAAACCGCTACTAAGTTGTATGTACAAATACAAGTATTATTTGCATGACGTAGATACTACTTTTACCACTGCGTGACTGCACGGGGAAATGAGGTACATCTGAATTGTATAGCTGCATAACTATTGCCAGATAATTGATAAATACATTTACCTATGGATAAATGTACATGTTCAAAGTTTTCTACGTCATCAAATAAAATCTTATTCTCGCTTTTGACAGATATTGCAATGTGTAAATTGTAAATATATATCGTTGTACATTGATTTCGTTTAAATAAACATAAACATTTCCTGAAACAAAACATGGCCGGAGAACTTTAAGACTCCTCTAATAAACTTGATGGTAAAGGTATAGCCATTATATTATGTTATCATGTAGATAACAAACATTTTCAACCATTATAGTTTACTAGTTTTATCTATTAAACAGAATTTGACGATTGTCGAGGACGCCGTCATATGCTTCTTTCTTTATGACCTGCACACCACGACGTATTTAGTTAAGATATACTCCTTAAAACAATTTAAGGACCACACAATAGAACAGTAATAATTGCTTAATCTTTAATATTATAGATTTCATATTCATATAAAAAGTTAATACGTGTGTGTAATGTAACAATTATAAAAGAATACAACTAAACTAAAACATTGCAAAATGACAGTAAAATTGTTCAATTAAAATGACCAAAATCTAAACATGATCCTTACATTATTTTGAGGAATACATATTGACTTTAGGGTTGTATAATAGCGTTAATATAATTCTATGCATTTTATAAAGGAACATCGTATAATATAATTATTACGGACGAAACAAAACATAAATAAAATTTTAAAAGACAGTAAGGGTATTGTTTTAGATTACAGACAGTTTTGTATATATAGCCTGCTAGTCATTCTAATGTTTTATGTTGTCATTATCACAATACAATACAAAAGACTATGAGCAGTCTGATCGTTTGCTTCAAACATTGGAACGTTCATAAAAATGAAATAACTTCAATGTTGTCATGTTAAATAGAAGTTATTTGTTGTTTTGGAGTGAATAACACATTTTATTTCATCGAGAAGTGAAAAAACTTTATATTTTCACGAATGCGAAGCATAAGTGAGAATACTGAAGTTTGATCACTGCGAGATGAAATAAAATCTGTTATTCACGACAAAACAACAAATGTTCTTTTTATTTTATGCCTTATTATCAAAGTGTGTGCAGATGTTGTTTTTTCGACGACGTCATTGACTTAGTATGGTAAAATTGCTATTTTTAATTCCCTATGACTACAATACTTAACCAATTCCAATAATCTATGACTCTTTTTCTTAGTTAAGTTATTTCCAATCCAATGATATAACTTTATAGCAACTTTCTTAAAAAAGTTGTTTTTGTAAAAAATGGCGACCTGACATTTTTCATTGTAAATGACAATAATTCTGAAAATATGTGGCAAATTTTCAAAAAATATAGCTCATTTTCTTAGTTAGACCATTTACAATCGAATGATAAAATTAAGCAATCATTTTCTAAAAAAAAAAAATATCTAGCAAAACAAGAAACATAAAAAAACAGACTTGGTTTGAAACGTCCATTTTATTGAATTGTCATTAATAGAAGGTAGAAAATACCACAAATGAATGTGGCAAATTCACTAAATACTTTATTGTGATAAAATAATCATATTCCAGGCTCCATAATTCCGGTATTTCAGTTTAATTCTCCAATTACCACTTACATTACCTTATAATATATATCTTATATATATAATACATGTAATATCGAATGCTTTATTTCAAACAGAGAACAGCTTAAATTACTGTGTATATAATTTCATATATAATAATAATTTAAAACAATGACAGGTTTTAGTGGTATTTATAGAAACTTGTAATAATTATTATTTTATATTTACATTATGTATATGTTATTTATTCATTTGGCATCTCAACTGCTGAATTTGACACGTGTCCTATTCGCTATCCGTTTCGAACTTAAAGTTACAATTTGTTTTATAATTGTATAACAAATCTCTGAAGTTTGATATATACTATGCTTTTAAATGTACACATCTATAATAAACATCTTACATTATAAATAATTGCATTATAATCAAAAAACCGATGAAGTATCACATTGTATAGTTAGTTATTATTAAGTTTTCATGTTTGTGTTTTGAAAGTTCTGTTAAAACTTTATACCAATAATTTTAATTAAAAAACAAGTATATATTTTACCACAACAATTATAAATACATACCATAAACTGTCGTAAATGTGCACGAGAAATACAAACACATCGACACTGCGAGGAGAGCAAACGACGTCGTGGACTGCATTTTTAAAAACAAAGTATCACTAGTATATATACAAAAATAAATATATATCTTTTTCGTTCACTAAACCAGCGCTTAACACCTTCCCGTTTGTGAAACGTTCACTTCGAACTTTAAATACAAACTAAATTAAGTCCCTCTCATAGCGCGCTAATATACCTCGTCGGTGTCTAGTTACAGTTTTCCAATAGCAGCTCCCGAACGCAACTTATATGGCGAATTTATCTGAAATACGAGTCAATTAAACGTCACGAACGAGTATCAAATCAGCGTTTGACCACAACCAACCTCCGCATGAAACACACCTTTTGCAAATGATCAATTAAAGCCTTTTGAGCTTTATTAGAAGAAGAGAGTGCGAGTTATTTTTAAAAAAGAAAAAAATACCACAAGCGCTAGTGCATTGCAACCCACTCGTGGGAGAACGTAGATACTTTCAGCCGTCTCCCTGCAGAACAAACGTTGCTTATTGGAATTCCTTTAATGTGGTTTTCTCATATCATACATGGCTATTGGGTTTGGATAATATCAAGTAAAGTCTAATCAATTCCCAAATGGACTTAATTTATTTTATTCAATCCCATCTAGCTGCGTATTCGCCTGCACGGTTGCTGGAAAAAGAAAACACTTCGTAACTCCGGAAGTGAAACAAAACGAGCGATACTTTTGTTGTGGCATTGGTAGACGATCATAGATAACCGTTACAGTTAGGTATTTAAGCGACAATAGTCAATGCGACAGAAAATAAGCCAGAGTGCATGAGGTATTTAGAAGCAGTCACGTAATGTATACGTGTCTAACAACAAAAAAGAGACCGTTTGAACTTGCCGAAACCAAACACCTATTTAAAGTTAAGGAATCGTTTTTAACGACAGTACGTTTTATTAAATTAATATCTAACGTCATCTTAAAAGTAAATATAAAAATCGAACAGGAAAAGTAGATTTAAGGACGACAGTCAACCACAAACACACACAGAAACAAAGAACAACTATATGTAATGGAGAAACCATGAACAACTGTAGATTCGTGAATAACTTAAACCATGCGACTAAATTACAACATATTTTAAAAAAGGGAACGATCACCTCATAAGTATAAACGCATGTTATTGAAAAAAGTTGGTATTCAAATTATTTGTTTCTTTTTACGGTGATGACCATTTAAAAATCCTTTCGAGTTTGTGTGTATTAGATATGCGTTGTTTATAGATTTGCACGTTATTCCCGTGCAACACATGGTGCACATTATCATGATACCTGTCATAAAGACATGATGGAGTCGGACGACTACTTGTTCGTTAAGCTGAACAATAATGAATAACGTTCGACAATTATTAGTAAGTGATTATTATCAAGTTAAGTTTTAACAACATCTTTTTTATACCTTTTATTCTTTAACTATTTTTAGCTCTACTTGCCAATTATGGAATCCCGAGTTGTCCGTCGTGCGTCCGTCGTTAACTTATCTTGTGAAGACGATAGGGCCTTCATTTTTCATCTGATCTTTACCAAGCTTTTGCAGATTGTTATTATTAATGAGAGCTTGGACAAGTTTGAAAATCAGCCATATCGCACAAGTAACAGCGGAGTTATGGCCCTTGATTTAGTTAAAAACGCTATATGTTGCGTCGTTAAGACTATTGGGCCTTCATTTTTCATCCGAGTTTTACTAAACTTTACCAGATTGTTATTGTCGATGAAATTTCGGACAAGTTCGAAAACCAGCCAGATCGAAACAGTCACAGCGGAGTCATGGTCCTTGATTTAATTAAAAATGCTATAGTTTGCCTCGTTAATACGATAGGGCCACCATTTACCATTTGATATTTACCAAACTTTACCGGATTTTTTTTTTTATGATATTTTTTTTTGAAAGACATATTGTCTTTTTTTATTTATTTTTTGTTCATTTAATTGATGCTCTTCCAATTTTTTTATTTTTTTATTTTTTTAATTATTATTATTATTATTTTTTTTTTAATATTTTTTTTTTTTTTATTTAATTTTTTTCTTTAATTTTTTTTTTGTTAACGTTGGTCTTGACGAAACTTAGCAGGAAGCATTGCTATGCTTTCTAATTGTGCATATTGCGTTTTTTTCCGGTTCGTTGATTTTTGATGGAGCTCCTTGAATTTTTTACTTTAAATTTCTTGTCGGCGCTACTACTCCTAAACGCCTTGTTGGATTTCATATATATGTATACTCTTCTATGCTTGGAGGAAATAAAGATCTACTACTACCACTTTTGTTTCAGTTCGCTGATTTTTTTACGTAGTTATGGCATTTTGACATTTTTACTTTAAATTTCCTGTCGGCGTTACTCCTCCTAAACGGCTTGTTGGATTTCTACGAAATCGAAAAACAGCTAGATCTTGTTAGTAACAACAGAGTTATGGCCATTGATTTGTTGAAAAATGCTATAATGTAATAACTCTTTAGTTTCTTCATTTTTTATCTGTTCTTTACCACATTTGTTTAGAATGTTAATATAACCCCCCCACCCATTTTTATGAAATTTCATCCATAGAAGAAAGTGGAACACATTAAAAAACACCCATGCCAGACTAGACATAGCAGACTTATTGCCCATGATTACCAGATGAGCGATCTAAGGCCATCCTAGCCCTGTTGTTTCTGCAATGTTTTAAAAGAAGTTCTGATGGGCATTTTATGTCGACAGCCCTTGATAGCCAGTAGAGCCGTTTTAGCCAGAAGAGCGTCCACAGACCCTCTTGGGCCTCTTGTTAGGATGTAGCTAAGCGTTTGACAGTAAACTTTCGTGTAAATATTTACATAATGAAATAGGTTTCAATCCAAGAAATACGTTCCTAACATGTTTTAATCTATATATTTTTCAGGAACTGGTAGATTCCAGACGACATAAACGCGAGAATTCTAAATTCAGTGCCAAAGAACCATTTGACAAATCCGCTTTGGCGGAACTGGGCAAGGTCAAGAAACTCCCAAGTTTCTTTCTTTTATGGAACCCAGATTTCCTATTCATGAGGATGTGGAGCTACAACTACACAACACTTTGCTGGATTATAGGGACAGAGATTTTCAGGGGACAGTTAAGGATAATGTATGTGAGAAACTGTCATTTGATTTAAAGTGTGAAAACAGTGATACTTTAATTATGTTAGTTTAATTATAAACCATTATAATTATATATACTTTATTATAAATGTACCAAACTGTGTCAAAAAAAGGATAATAGTACAACGGGACGTGAAAGGGATGGTAAATGATGTGTGATACTTTAACTATACTTGCGGATATATTGGAGTATATTAACTATTTTGTTTTTGCAATATCTTGGATTTTTGGATTGTTTATTGATTGATTGATTGAATTGGATTTTATAGTCGCACCAACAGCTAAGGTCATATATGGCGACTTTCCAGCTTCCACTGGTGGAGGAAGACCCCAGGTGCCCCTCCGGGCAATTTTCGTGCACGGGCGGGCCGGATTGTTTATTGAAAATTGTATCTAAAGTGTGATAACCGAGAGATTTTTTTAAATTTTATTTCATTCTTCAATATCTTCGTGTTTTGGATTAATCATTATAATTTAATTTCTTTCTTTACTGTATTTTATTGTTTAATGATGCCATTTTGATGCAAAAAAAAGCTACTTAACGTTTGCTTTAAGTACACGATTAACGTTATGATTTGAATTAAAACACATTAGCTCTGATAATTCATGAAAATTCATATGAACATTCCTACTTTTTGTTTGGTTGTCAATTGTTTTTAATGTTATGCCCCGCCCAAACCAACCCCCTCCCTCCTCTACACACCCACCTCCAAGCCCCCATACACTACAACCCGACAAGATTGTTCTCAACTTTTGAAAACAAGTTGCGACCACCACTTATCTTAATCTGGATCCGCCACTGGTTAAACCATGGGTATGACTTCACTCTTTTGTTGTATTTCACGGACCAACGATTGATTCATGTGTTCGTCATTTACACAGTCTGTGTTAGAAGAAGAAAAAAAATCCACAGTTATAACAATAGAATGACGTCATAGCTATGGTTTAAAGATGAATAAAATGCAAAATAAGACATCACAAACACAAGGGTTGACAACAGGGCTACCGCCTTGGAACGGTCAGTGGGAAAAAGGGTTGCTGGGTGTTTAAATCAGGTTCTAGGGTGCACCAAACATCCCTCTTACCCTATTGTCATCCCAATAAACGGGTCAGTGTAAATAAAGAACAATTGAATTGAATTGAATGTTGTTTAACGGCTCATCAACACAGTATAGGTTATTTAGAGCCGCCCCAGAGAGAGGGGAAGGATACATAGGAATCCGGGAACCGTGCCCTACTCTTATTATCGAATAGATTCCTATGGTTCTTTAACGTGCTCGGAGGATAGACCGATACACGGGACCGCCCGGTTTACGTCCCCATCCGACGGACGAGGCTAAGGAACAAACAACTTTGATTATTAGTCTTTTAATCAAAATTAGCACCTCGTTTATTAATCCAGTTCCGTTTTGACTATAAACCTGATTGCATATAATTAAATATCATTTCGATTTTTCAATTATTCCTTTGTTATATTATCATATTTATATTAAGTAATATTTATAATTATAAGAATGCAAGTTATGAAGAAAAACAAATGGGACGCCATGAGTTATAAAGAAAAATCAAGTTTACCATGTGTCTCTTTAAATCTTGTCTTGTCGTACCCTTAAAAGTTTCTCGTTGCTCAGGCTACTGCCAAGTCATTGAGTACTTGCTTTGTGACTGTCCAGGCTTTTGATTTTTATATTCATATATACATGATCATCTAGGTGTTATACATCTATTGCTATTAATTTTACATTGTTTTCTGTGAATCTGTGGCTACAGGTCCTGTTCGACTTGCATACCTACATTTTTAGTAGAGTTTAAATACGTCCGAATTCATGCTATTAACATACTAATTATTATGCGTTTATCGAAATTAATTAAAAACAATATGTTTTGTAACGACTTATCGATATATAAGCGCTGCTCCCGGGATGATAGACCACGCGTCTCAATTCAGTTTATTTGTTGTAGAATATAACATGGTCTGAGAATGTTTCCAAAATATAACGCTTTATATTTTGGCTTGTATTCAATTTTGTCACGTCGTGCCCTTAATGGTTTATTCTATTGTTGCTTTGGCTTCTGCCAAGTCAATGGAGTACTTGCTTGTGGCTTTTTAGGCTATTGTTTTCTGTCTTTATGTAATACATATATATATATCGTGTATATTGGCTAATAATGCTGCTTAGTTTGTCAGAGGATATAGCATGGCGGGAACGTCTTTATTTACACTGTATAGTTTTATTGGGATGCCAATAGGTACTAGTGGGATGCCAATAGGTACTAGTGGGATGCCAATAGGTACTAGTGGGATTTGGTGCATCATAGAACCAGGTTTAAACTCCCAGCGGCCAATTTGGCCACTGACCGAAACCAAAGCGGTAGCTTTATTGTCAACCCGTTTGTGTTTGTATGTTACATGCCGTGCCTTTTATTTATTATTTTAATTGCTGTTTGTTTCCATGCGTGTTTTTGGTTGGCTGTGGTCCTTGAATGCTAGATTTCCTGTCACCAACTCAGAGTTGTTCACGTTTTATAACGGCTGCTCTTGCAACAAGGATGAGTAACAAACCTGTTTCTATATGTTCATATATAGCAATAATATATGAAATATTCATTTCACAAATTAGCCTAACATTACTTTGTGTATTTCAGAAAACCTGAGGAAATGTTCATTATGTTCGACCTTCTCATACTCACCTTAGCGTTTATTGGTGTTTTCACCTGCTATGGACGATGCCGATGTCAATATTGATTCTTCAGTGGTATATATAGAGGATTTTGCATGAGTGCCTGTTTAATACTGCATTTATTAATAATATCACGGATTAATTACACTCCCATACCGCAAGTTATGTGATAAATCAGGTTCGGATAAGTTGTACATGGTCTGCACCACATTTCGAAATAATTGGTTTAGTTTCTTTGCAACGAAATTTTATAGAATACAGATGATGATATAGAATATAAATGAACAATTATAGAATATAAATAACAAATATACAATATAAATATATCTGATATAGAATATAAATGATGATATAGAATATAAATGAACAATTATAGAATGAAAAATATATACTGAAAGGAAAACGACATGCATAGTGGGAATTTCCGCTATATACTGTATGTGTAATATCGAATGGTACAGGGCGACATTAGGCCTGTCCTTTCGGAAAGAAGGTTTATACAGCACCGAACACACCAATGGTTACCCCTTTAAAGTTTCATTATCGACAGAATGAGCATTTATCTCAAGCTGGTGAGCAAAATAAGGCTTTAAACTTTGCAGTCTCTTAACATTAAAAACAATACTGAAATGGTTTGACTTTTTCAAGCGAAACTTCAACATTAAAGAATTTCGTGTAACAAAGTATACTTTGATTTAAAGGTCTACTACATGACAGAGTTGTCTTTTTTCTGTAATTAGTTGTAGCCCCTTTTTGTACAAAAACCGTTGAGATATATCTGGAATATTACGTGGAATTAGGTGTATATAAGAGTAAAGTATATGCACTTTTTTGCTACTTTCCTTTAATAGCGCATGCATTTGATTATGCGTTTCTTTTTCCTTTCAGTAAAAATGAAAAGTATACACTATAATCTGCGCTAAACTTGAGTTGACATCCTGCTACTTTCCTTCAATAGCGCATGCATTTGTGCATTTTTAAAACCAAATTCTGAACTTTCCGACAGTTGTATGATATGACAGAAAGAGTCGAGTGAGATCTCGTTATTCTATTTAATATATGTTGTCATAACCTATTTTCACTGCCAATTAGTACATTCCTAAATCCTAGATGTCTTTTTTACTTCAATGAATGTGAAATCTACGGTATTCCGTTAGGGCCATCGTACCATCTCGTATCGACCTTTACAAGTCGATGCGCGATGGTACGATGGTACGATGGCGATGGCAACATAACGTACCATCGTACCATCGCCATCGTACATTCGTACCATCGCGCATCGACTTGTAAAAGGTCGATACCCGATGGTACGATATGATTGTTAGAATAATGAGAGGAATACCCGACTACTATAATCAATGATGAACCATGACACGTTCTAATAACGTTCTGTCGATAGCTAAGATAATACCATAATACTATCCTCTAATTCCCGTATTACAATAATCAGGAAATATATCTAAAATTAAAGGTTTCCTAATTAGTGCGCTGAGCAACACGTGGCGTAATAAATACTCCAATATTACAATATACAACTTGAGAACAAATAAGTAAAGGATTATTTTCCGAAATAGGATACCGTAAGCATGTTATTATGGCGTGGGCCATGTTAGCACACGTCATCTACTACACAACCACGCCATTTTCACGCCTTCGGTCAGTAGAACTTATGGGATGGCGAGTTTTCCGTCGTCCGTCGTCGTCCGAGGTGCGTTAACTGTTGCCTTGTGAACGCGATAGGGCCTTCATTATTAATCGGATTTTAATCAAACTTTACCAGGGTCTTTATATCAATGAAAGCTCGGGAAAGTTCGAAAACCAGCCAGATATTAGTTTCACTTGAGTAATCTACACTCTAGCAATATTCTCTTCCGGCCAAAACAAAAAAGGGAACGGTAGTATTTCATGTTGACTCAAATACAGAATGTTTCCCCACCAACCTCACCCTTTCTTTTCCTAGTGATTAATAAGTTGATCCATTATCATTCACCATATTTCATCTGTTTCGTTTATGTTTTAGGCCAAACATTGTAAATCCTCCATTAAGAAAATAAGAAAAAGATCCTGCTGTTGTCTGGATATCATTTCAGAAACATCCATGCTACAGAACAAGTGTGGCTTCGAAAGCAGAACGATATACCAGAGGATCCGTCATCGGTGCGGCTCCAGAAGCGGAACGATATACCTGATGAACGATGCCGGTGCGACGTCGACAGCAGAATGATATACCAGCAGTTCGATAATCGTTGCGGCTCCAGAAGCAGAACGATATACCAGAAGATCGGCTCCGGAGGAATGGCCGTCAGCGAATCGTCAGCGAATCATTCAATTCAGTGAAATCAAATTGAATGACAGTTAACATTTTTATAATTAGTAAATTTCAATGTAATACTGACCACTGTTCCCCAGGGTTGGGATTACAGCATGACATACGTGCGGCCGTCAGCCAATCCTTTACTTCAGTGAAATCAAATTTAATGAAAGTTAACAATTTATAATTAGTAAATTTCAACTTAATTGGGGCTTATTGTTGGTCCATCATGCATAGTTCGGTCGTGCACATTATTGTAAACTTTAGAAAAGATGATTAAATAAAGAAACATTTTACTTTTAAGTCTTTCGGGGCTTCACTAAGGGTATAAGGCTGTTGGGCCATGTCCTCTTTTGTTTTAGCCTATTGGGGCTTCATATTTTGTTTAAGCCTATTATGGCTTCTGTAAGGGTATCAGGCTTATGTGAAAAATGTTAAGGGCTGCCATGATATATATACGTGTTGCAGGCAGCCTGCTATTTGGAGCCGCGACCAATATTTGCCATAACAATTTAATAAATTATCAAGCAATTTAATAAATGATAATATTTTCTTTTGTGTTTGTCAAGTTGGTGCCTTTCTAATAATTCGGCCTTGTGAACACCTAGCACCTTCATTTATTATTTGATCTTACCAAATTTAGCCTGATTGTTAATATCAATGAAAGCTTAACCAAGTTGGAAACAAGCCGAATCGGACCAGTAACAGCATGGCTTATGGGCCTTGACTTTCATAAATATGCAATGTGCTGTATTGGGAATATGGGGTCATAGGTTCAAATCTCACTTGGGGCTATTTCTTTACTTTTTATTTTTAACTTTTTTTCATGCAGCAAGGTCTCAGATTTTTGTCTCGGCCCACTGAGGCCCCCTTGGGGATAATCAAGTTAAAATGCATATCTTTCCCAAATATAGAGATATTTGATTCTAATTTAATATGGTCATTTAGAGCTTCGAGGCACAACATATACAAAAGGGATTTTGTCCTTCTGCCTATAGGTGCCCCACTACCGGGGTACAATTTGGGGAGCTTGCGGTAATTTACTATTACAGAGTTTCGGCCTTGTGACGCTAATGCCTTCTACACCCTCTGAGATCTCACGTTCATTCCTTCATGTGTGGTGTATTCCTTACTTAGGACGTGAAGATGCGCAATACAGTCTCGGATAATGGCTCTCCCCACTGGGACCCACTGTGGGGTAATCGGATCAAAAATCACAAAAAAATAATCATCTTGTCCAAATGTGGAGTGCGTGGTTCAGTGGTAGAGCGCCGGACTTCAGATCGATTATATTTATCCTTGAGCAAGATAATTAATCCACATTGCTTAGTACTGGTTCTACCCAGGAAACCTGCACATAATCTTCGAAACTATAGATAGATAGACAGACAGATAGACAGATAGATAGATAGATAGATGTGAACGGTTATGATTCTAGTTCGGTATGGTCATTTATGGACTCGAGACATAACATATATAAAACGGGTTTTGACCTCCTGCATAAAAGGACCCCTCTACAGGTACAACTTGGGGAACTTACAGTAATTTACTATTACCATATTCGGGCTTGTGACGTTAATTCCTTCTATACCCTTTGACATTTCCAGTATTTCTTAGTTAAGGATGTGTAGATGCTCAATAAGTGTTTGTATTTTAGCTCCGTTCAATGGGGCCCATAGAGGGTATTCAGGTAAAAACCACAAATTTGAATAAATTTGATTCTAATTTGGTAGTTACTCGAGGCACAATATTTATTAAACGGGGTTTGTCCTCCTGTGTAAAGGGGACCCTCTACAGGGGCACAACTTGGAGAGATTGCAGTAATTTACTATTACCAAGGTCCTTATATACAATTGGAGACGACAACCATATTCTGGGATGCAGCTATATTTACGTTAGTGTTTAAGACCAGTATATATAAGGATCCTGCTGTTACAGAATCTCCTTCTATACCCTCTGATATTTCACGTTTATGTACAGTGTTTTTCTTAGTTAGGATGTATAGATGCGCAATATGGCTCCACCCACTAGGTCCCTAGTGCACCCACTAGGTCCCTAGTGGGTCCCTAGTGGGTAATCAGGTTAAAAGTTTAAAAAAAGTGCATATCTTGTCCAAATGTGAATGGGTATGATTCAAATTTGGTATGGCCATTTATTGACTCTGGGCACAACATATTTAAAACAGGTTTTGACCTCCTGCATAAAGGGGCCCTTCTCAAGGAGTAAAACTTGGTGCAGCTTGAAGTAATTTACTATACATGGTTTCCGCTTTGTGAAGCTAATTTCTTCTGTACACTTTGAGATATCAAGTTAATGTATGGTGTGTTTCTTAGTTAAGGATGTGTAGCTGCGCAATACGATTTCATAGTTTGGGTCCTCTCGCTGAGCCCAGCCCCACCCCTAGGAGGTAATCCGGTAACAAACATAATATCTTGTCCAAATGTGAATGCATTTTATTCAAATTTGGTCATTTAGGGACTCGAGGCACAAGATATATAAAACGGGTTTTGACCGCCTGCATAAGGGGTTGCTCTATTCGGGTACAACTTGGGAAACTTGCAGTAATTTACCATTACAGAGTATCCACCTTGCGACACTAACTCCCACTATACCCTTTGAGATGTCACGTTCATGTGTAGTGTATTCTTAGTTGAGGATGTGCAGATGCACAGTAAGTTTTCGTATTTGGCTCCATCCGCTGGGGCTCCCTAGGGGGTAATCGGCTAAAACACACACAAACAAATGCATATCTTGTCCAAATGTGAATGCATTTGACTCTTATTTGGTACGGTCATTCAGAGACTCGAGGCACATCATATATAAAACAGGTTTTGTCCTCGTGCGTAAAGGGACACCTCTACATAATTACAGCTTGGGGAACTTCAGGTCTCACTACACAGTTAGCTCCCTTGAAAGCCACTTGCGCCATAAAAAGCAGTAGTGTGTTGTTCGGTTTTAAATATTTTTAATAATTGCTGACAGATATATGTATTGCTGTTGCAGGTGAGATGAACTCAGTCTGAAATTGGATGTGCAGCTATTAGATGACACTGGAACTAGAATATGACAGTTTTATGGGGGTTGAAGCAGTGTAGGAATTCTAGTACAAACTCTGGAGTAAAAGCCCAAAATAGTGCAAAGGATGCCACCACTCCAATTAAAAAAAACTCAACCTGGTCAACGAACCATATTTTGTACATTTTTGTGTGGGCAAATGACTGTGTTTCATAAATAAGCGACTTTTAGCTTGGAAAATTTAGGTTCGAAATGGCCCAGTAAACTTTATTCATATAGGCCAACATAGTAAAAGTGTACTGTGTAGTGAGACCTTCAGTAATTTATATGTTCGACTGCCATTTTCCTCAGTGCAGGGCAAAGGGTTTTGTCTCAAGTGATACAACAACTAATTCACCACCACCCCACACCACAGACTCCAGGCAGCCAATACATCGATACAGGCCCTCTTGTACCTCTTGTTTAAATTGTGATTGTATGGTAGATTTGATAGATTATATTTAATATATAATTTTATTACATTTCTATGCGTGAAAGATCGGGATTTCTCAGTGCAAGAATATTCATAATCAATAAATATTAATAACTAACTCATACCACAATAATAATAACTAACGTTGCTAACTTAGAACACAATAATAACTAACGTTGCGACGTTGAGTCGTGACGTCAACAAAGTGTTGCTGACGTCGACGTCATCCGCCGATAACGTTCAATAGAGCGAATATTTGTTTGCAAAAACGTAATTTAAAATGTAATAAATAGATTATTTAATTTCTGGGATCTATTATTGGGTAATCCTTCACTTAATGGTAGACGTGCTTTGTTTTTTCACTCACTCGCGTGCGCTTGTTCGTGAAAAGAACCACACGTCTACCACTTGTGAAGGATTTCCCTATAATCGATCCCAGCAGTTAAATAATCTCTATATTATTTTGTTAATTATGTGTTTTTTTTCAATTCGTACGGATGTATAACTAACTCTGGTTCTATCCCGGACAATGCGGTGATCTGACTCTGTAACAAAAACTCGACCGTCATATATGGCCTTATATGTGCTAAAATTGACGTAAAACACCATTCAAATATTTTTCTTTATTAATTATAAGATATTACGATTGTTCAAACAACTTTCTCCTTTAACCTTCCAAGCCAAATATGTTCATAACATATTTAATATAAATAGGCTATTATGCATGTCAAATGAAAGTTTAATGACATACATATTAGTGTTTTACGGGTTTTTAACATACCGATAAATACTGAAAAGGGGATCCCTTGGAAGCAGCAATCACAAACAAGAGATACAAGTAGAAGACTCGGCTCTTTATTGAGTATGTTTATGAGAGGTAATGTAACGTGCAACACCTCTCACGCCTCCTAGGACCGGCTTAAGCATATTCTACTTTAAAAGAGTATGAGAGTGGACCTTTGGAAACGACCGCACACGAAAAATACGAAATATTGCAGTCTCGGTTTCATTGAGACTGTTCATGAACGGTAGTGAAATATGCTTACTACCGTCCACGCCATCTAGCCCACACATACTGGGCTTAATGATCCCAAAGGACCAGTAAGTAATAACACTATTGATTTGTAACTTCTATTAATGATTTCATATAAATATATAAGTATGTACTAATGTATACTTATATATACATGTATATGTGTGTTTTAGGTGGTCACACATCACTTTAGACATATGCTATTGTAAAGCTGAATTTGAAATATGACTGTACTTTTCACCCGCTACAAGATATAAGAATTATTAAGCTGACATATTAAAAGAAAAAGATCCTATAGAACCACAGCACACAAACGCTCTGGCGCCTTAAGTTCACACTGTGTCACAAAGAAAATCAAATGAGGAAGTCAAAATGTCAATAAACAGGACAACATAAGAGTTCTGAAGACTTAGAACTGTCTGTAGGCAATACGACGTACAGGTAGGTTAGTTTGAATTAATTTGAATGTATGTGTATACTATCTGCTTGACTTGCCAGTGTAAATAAGTACCTAAATAATGTTGTAAAGATATATTAAAACATTACTTTAGAAAGAAAACACCACAAAAACCCAGGATGTATCAAGAATAGTACTGAATTTGGTTTTACACAATTCCTTGAACTATTCCAAGTATTATTGAAAAGTTCCACTGGTAAACTCGTATACTCAGGACCTGTTAACGAAAACAAAGTATTAATACAATTTAAACTGTTTTTAACGTTGTCTCATACCGACCTACGGTGTCATTGCGTTTGGTTGCTGTGATTTCTATAGGACCACTTTTCTCATTTTTTTTCAATTCTGTTATGGCATTCAGTGAATAATAAAACTGCTCTTAACTGATACTATAGTTTCAATGGTGTGCCAAAAAATTGTATAACATGTATTGTATAATACCATTTTAATTGAACTAATGTGGCAACAGTCATGTTTCATTGCTAAAAATGGTCTTAATTGATCAAAATATCTTCTTGAAGCCGCGAACTCTGATAATGTGGCAGAAATTAGATATGAGGTATCGATGAAGTTGCTATGAACTTAATTAACTAATTAATTATTTTATGTAATGGTTACCTTGATATATGACACGTTTACGCTTCATATTTCATTTATAAGCATTAACCAATGCATACGATTGTCATATGACGAATGCGTATTCGCTTAAGCAGACAACTCCTGATTGATTACTAGACAACCCAGTTGTATAATTGTTATAATATATTTTTAAGAAAACCACATCTCGACTTAAAAGTTTTATCATGTATTCACGAAATCAGCGCAGACAATTGAAACTCGTTATTTTCACCAATGTGGTGATCTGCCTCTACAGCAAAAAATCGACTGACATATATGGCCTTATAGGTACTAAACGTGACGTAAACCACCATTCAAATGTATTTCTTTATTAATTATAAGTAATTACGACTTTTCGAACAACTATCTCCTTTAACCTTCCAAACCAATTATATTCATAACATATTTAATATGAATAGGCTATTATGCATATCAAATAAAAGTTTAATGACACATATAAGTGTTTTACGGGTATTTAACACACCAATAAATACTTGAAAAGAATCCCTTGGAAGCAACCAACACAAAAAAGAGAAACAAGTTGGAGGCTCGGTTTTATTGAGTATGTGTATGAGAGGTAATGTAACGTGCAACACCTCTCACGCCTTCTAGCACCGGCTTAAGCAAATTATACTTTAAAAGAGTATGAGAGTGGACCCTTGGAAACGACCGAACACGAAAAATACGAAATATTGCAGTCTCGGTTTCATTGAGACTGTTCATGAACGGTAGTGAAATATGCTTACTACCGTTCACGCCACCTAGCCCACACATACTGGGCTTGATGATCCCAAAGAACCAGTAAGTAATAACACTACTGATTTGTAACTTCTATTAATGATTTCATATAAATATATAATTATATTATAGGTTATTGAATGTGTATGGCTAAATATTGCTTGGAACGAGTTGTTTTGGCAAAAGACGACGAGCTTGCGAGTCGTCCTGCGCCAAAACAACGAGTTACAATTAATATTTAGCCATACAAATTCAATAACCTTTTTATTGTATACTTTCATATTGTTTTCGATCAATGTAATTGTATGACTATTACTTTTCATTGTATTTGTGTTATTTTTTATAGCTTTTGATGGAATTCCTATCTTGTCATTCAGTTTCATCGTGTGTGGATGATTATTTTGCGCAAAAACGACGTCGACGTCGGATGACGTCATTAAAAACATCAAGCGATTTTCTAAAGTTTGTTTACCATTCGATAACGTTTAAAACTTTATCGATTTCTGCCATAAAAGGTTGAGAAAAAAAACACGTATTTTTTTGTTGACACTATAGGAAGGATTCCTATTTCTATTTCGCGGCTCTTAGCAAGCACGAGAAAAAGTTCCGGTGCAATATCAATGTGTGCAATATCGTAGAATATTGCACACTTAACTCAATGCAAACTAAACGGAACAATATGAAAGTATACAATAAACTTATATATATATGTCTGTTTTAGGTGGTCACACATCACTTTAGACATATGTTATTGTAAAGATGAATTTGAAATATAACTGTACTTTTCATCCGCTACAAAATATAAGAATTAATAAGCTGACATATACTGAACAAAAAAAGAAACTACCGCATTTTATACTGTGATTTGCATAGGGTCCATTATCATACTCTTTTTATAGCACAGTGGCGTGGCTTGTGCAGTGTGGCGGCAGTAAAACGTCCCCCCGCGCTTGCAATGTTACTCATTCGATCAATGGAGATCGCTGAGCCCGATACTTATATTTAATGATCGGTGGTACATTTTCAATTTCTTTTGTTTTCTTACTTAATTTTCGATTCGGTGGTTCCACTACTCCGGCCGATAAAAGGCTCTGGGTATTGTTTAACCACTTATAGGATATGTTGTCTGCTTTTTAATTTAGTATTTTGGCTGTTACCTGTGATACGCAGGCTTCATAACCGCTGCTCCCAACTAAATTCCTTTTTGTTTATTTTGCTCTTCGGGGCATACCATTTTATTAGATCGTGGGACCATACGCCGCTGGATATAGGGGATGAAATAAATATACAAATATCGCTATATCCACCGACATATGCTTGCCATCTTCGGGATGGTCAAATTTCTATATTGTTGATTTTTATGAATATTGAGTTCTGCTCAACCCGGGGATAGAGGGCGTGAGCGGTAGCTAGAATATTTCACTACAGCTCATGAACAGTCTCAATCAAATTGAGACTGCAATATTTCGTATGTGTCGTGCTCGGCCGTTTCCAAAGGTCCGTTATCATACTCTTTGTTACACTTTGTACACCAATCTAGATACAATTTCATCGTTTTATAATGATTATTCTGATTAATATTAATAATCATCAAAAAACAGAGTTAGTGTGTTGCTGCTAAAACATGTTTTGTTCAAATTGCGAAATCACTATATTTGTATTATAAAGGGAGGTAATCTGAAAATATTCATTCTTGTAAGCTGTATGACGCAAAAGTGAGTGAACAGGACAGCTTACTTTCTTTGTCTTTTTGGTGCTGGGGTTATCCTCTGTTTATTTCAATAGAACACAACTGTGTTAAATCAAAGTTTAAACCACAAGACCCGGTAAGGCTGTTTAAACCAAAACAAGGGGAGTAACTGTGCATACAAGTTTGATTCAAGGAAAATTGTTTTCATGACAGTGCTGGCCTTTTAACAAAGGTATTAACATACTGTATAAGACCAAACAAAATATATTTTCATTGTGTCTACATGCATGGGTAAATTTGCGGAAGTTTCTTTTTTTTGTTGAGTATATTAAAAGAAAAAGATCGTATAGAAATCACAGCACACAAACGCTCTGGCGCCTTAAGTTAGGTTCTGAAGACTTAGAATTGTCAGAAGGCAATACGGCGTACAGGTAGGTTAGTTTGAATTAATTTGAATTGATGTGTACACTATCTTCTTGACTAGCCAATGTAAATAAATACCTAAATAATGTTGTAAAGCATATTAAAACATTACTTTGGACCCCCCCTCCCACACAAAACCCAGGATGCATCCAGAATAGTACCGAATTTGGTTTTATACAATTTGTTGACTGATGGCAACCTTCATCGTTAACAATCATTAAAAACGAGCATGTAAAAAACGGAACAAATATCGAAACGATTCCTTGACCTAGTCCAAGTATTATTGAAAAGTTCAACTGCTAAACTTGTATACTCAGGGCCTGTTAACGAAAACAAAGTAGTAATACAATGTAAACTGTTTTTAACGTTGTCTCATTCAACCGACCTACGGTGTCATTGCGTTTGGTTGCTGTGATTTCTATAGTACCATTTTCTCATTTTTTTCCAATTCTGTTATGGCATTCAGTGAATAATAAAACTGCTCTTAACTGATACTATAGTTTCAATGGTGTGCCAGAAAATTGTATAACATATATTTTATAATACCATTTTAATTAACCTAATTTCGGCAACAGTCATGTTTCATTGCTAAAGTTGTCTTAATATGAGAACCAGTTTCGTCTTGAAGCCGCGAACTCTGATAATGTGGTAGAAAATGGATATGAGGTATCGATGAAATTGCTATGAACTTAACTAATTAATTGTTTTATGCAATGGTTACTTTTATATATGAATAGACATAGACTAACAAAAAGAGTTTTACATAAAACTGAAATAATATTAAAACAAAAGACGCAAATGGGAATGAAGCGCGAACATGAATCAATGGTACAATGGTCATCTTTGAAACTGTCAAACTATACCCAATGTTTTTACATTATATTCAGGTGTTTGTTTATACGAAGTAAAATACGTAGGTGTGAGGATAATGTCAAAATGCTAGTAGTGAAATGAATGCCAGGATGCTACAGGTATCGTTTCATTAAAATCCTGCCATCCGTTCTGGATAATAAGCCTTTTTACCCATTTGATTTGACATAATGATCTAGTTGTTTGACAGATTTATCCTTTTTGAACAGTAGATACCAGAATGCTACAGGTGAACTACCATTAGGATCTACAACAATCTTAACAACTATCACGTCTCTTAGCACCGACAAAGGCGGAAGGTATGATTCTTTAACGCCACAACAAAATAGCTCGATGATTCCTAAAGACCAGTAAGAAATAACTTTACCGAACTTTAAAGGTATTGATTGTGAACATTGTCACAAAATGTCACGGGTAGAGCGTACTGGTCGTATATAGCTCTTGTTATCGGTTACACCCAAAATCTATTGTTCGAGTTGAAACAATTTCACAATATTCATGATCTATTCATGTAACACGTAAAAGCGTGCACATTTTAAGTGGCCGCCAGAGAGGCCGTGTCATAAGTTTAGTTTTGTGCTAATGCATGTAAACGTATAGGTATATTTTCCTTAAACGGCAAAATTGTATAAGGGCCTCTCGTGTGGATTCAATACTGTCGATTTAGCCACGTTTGTCACGGACTGAACGGGGGAAATAATGATTTGGGCGTAATGTTTGCTATAAAACCCATTGTCTTCTAGCTTTCGCCGGGATCATCGAAAGTACTTTGTTGGAACAGAGATTGGACGGCAAATTTCACAGGCAACATGTGGTTAGTAGTTTTATTAAACTTTTATCGTATATTTGTATTCAGTGGGCGGCGCCATCTTGTTTGGCGGTTACGACATCCGGTTAGCATTGATGTTTCTCAAACATAACTTTAGACTAGCATATGATTTTGAAGTTACTTTATTAGATGTAATTATTGTAATTGATCATTAATTGTAAAACAATATTAATTTGATAACAGTGGATATTAGGTGCATTAGTTAACGTTGGCGTATAACTCGGTGATTGTAATACACGATTGTCAACATTAGTTAACAATGAGATGAGTGACCAGAATAAATGCGTGCATGCATAACTCAGTGAGTGTAATATATGAGTAATTTGATCATGTTTATATTACATGTATTAGGGGCATTGATTAACAGCGACGTACATAGCGTACATATGGCGTTGTAGAATATGTATACATTGCTACTCATCATTAGTACAGCTTACATATATTGATTGAATAATGATTTGTTTGGGTAATGATAATTATGCAAGATTGTTATGTTTGTAAACCGACAGCTAAAACGTATGTATAATTACAGCCTAAGCCATCCAGGATATAAGCCATCCAGGATATAAGCCATCCAGGGTTGGAGTAAGCCATCTAGGTTTGGATATCCAGGAGTGGAGCTAAGCTTCCACGAATAACGTTACAAGCGGTGGAGACGGTCCCCGTACCTGCGCAGCCAGGTTTTACTAACGATAACCCCCGGGACACAAGGTGGGCCCGTTACCAGTCCTCACTGGAGGAATATCATTCACAATCTCAGTGGAGATTAACTGTCATTGCATCGCGTCATCAACCCTTACAGAAGGCATTTGATGACAATCATCCATTGAATTCGCGCATCATCATCTTCATGAGCTCTCGCGCATCACAGTTATCGCGCTAGATCAACATTGTTATAGCTTTAACAACACTTCAGTGTCTTAGACATTCAGTATTTATAACAATACTAAGAACGTCTTAAACGTTCAGGAGAACATTCTTTTCATAGTTCATTTGTGTATTCGCTTGTTTTTTTAGATAATTGTATATATATTAAACATATTTTAAAAGTTGCATTAAACTTATGTAAATGCATTCACCGTCATTGATTCTTTCCTGAGTTAGCCCAAGCACTAAGGTCATCCTGTGACAACTGGTGTCAGAAGTGGGATTTTGGGCGACTACGGAGGGAAAGAATCAATAAGTGATCTTTATTATGATATACTAAATCTCTACTTATTATTTTAGAATTGTGTACCACCCTCTGATCCATCAAGGCGACTGTCGACGATCACGGCTACTGCTTGGAAGACAAGTCAAGACACGACAAGGGTAGGGTGAGTCCAAACTGTTGTTTTGTCCGTTCTTTCCTTGGCGCGAGGTCGCAGTGGTCTACACGAGTGGGTCTGAGGCACTTTTGCTCAATAATTTGGGTGTTTGTTTTTACCTCCCTTGATATACACATAGTATCCAATTAGGTTGGCGAACAAGACGTTCTACTCATGTTGTGACACTCGAGTATACTTATATTGATGGGAGAAGTAAATATACATGTACATGTTATACACATTTCGATGATTGTTTAAGGTTTATGTCCAATATCAAATTAAGATATTTTATGTAGTGCATATGTTTTGTGGAAGCTAGATACTATCTACACATAATCGTTAGTAGTTAGCGCTAGTACTAATGTGTATGTAACTTGTCCGATGATGATGCCCAGGTATTTACTGAGGACACAGTGACTTACCATTAGTAGTTAAGTGAGTAGAATTATTAGTGACGTGTGTATTGTAATTATTGTAGTTAGTAGTCCACAATGTCCATAGACATGACGTCCATAAAGGATCTTACGGAAATGGGTAAGGAGTTAGGTTATGCTGGAGAGGAGCTTAGAACCTTTGTTAAAGACGAACAGGCTAGGGAAAGGGAATTTAGACTTAAGGAAAGAGAATTAGCAAAGCAGGAAAGAGATGAAGAAAGTAGAATAGCTAAAGAGAAGCTAGAAACTGAGAAAGATAGGTTAGAATTCGAAAGTAGGTTAGCTAAAGAGAAGCGAGATGAAGAGAGTAGACTAGCCACAGAGAAGGTAGAATTAGAAAGTAGACTAGCCACAGAGAAGCTAGAATTAGAAGCTAGGTTAGCTAAAGAGAAGCGAGATGATGATAAAGAGAAGGTAGAATTAGAAAGTAGAATAGTAAAGGAGAAGCAAGAGTTAGAACATGAGAGGTTCGAAACAGATGGTAGACTAGCTAAGGCTAAGATGATAATGGAAAGGGAGCAAAAAGAGTTTGAGCATAAGTTAGCTTTAGAGTTGGAAGCAGCTAAGACACATAGTAAGGAAAGTAAAACTGAAGGGAAAGATAGTTATTCTGGGAAGTTAAAAGGTTCGAAGTTACCATACTTTGATGCTGACAAAGATAACATGGACAGTTACTTGTTACGGTTCGAGCGTTATGCTGAGTTACAGGAATGGACCAAAGATAAGTGGGCAGTTCATTTAAGTGCGTTATTGAGAGGCAAGGCCTTAGATGTATTTTCTAGATTACCTAGTTTAGATGCTCTTGACTATGACAAGTTAAAGGATGCTCTTTTAAAGAGATTTGAGTTAACTGAAGAAGGTTTTAGAAAGCGGTTTAGAGCTTGTCTGCCTGAGAAAGGCGAGTCATTTATTCAGTTTATTAGTAGGTCTAGAAATTACTTAGATAGGTGGTTAGAGTTAGGGAAGGTAGCGCAGACTTATCAGGGCCTCGTAGATTTCTTGTTGCGGGACCAGCTATTCAATGTTTGTAGTAGAGATCTGTTCTTATTTCTCAAAGAAAGAAAATTAGCTAGTGTAGGAGAAATGGCAACACAAGCAGATCAGTTTGCCGAGGCTAGAGGTGGAGCTCATAATGTAGTGTCGAAAGACAGAACTTTTAGAGATAGGCAAGGGGACGATCATAAACAGAAAGGCCAGAGTGGAAACTATAGAGGTGGTGGTAGTTCGATGGGTGCTAGAGGAGGTAGCAATAGTGGTAACATAGGTAGACCTTTTATTCGTTGTCGTCACTGTAATGGGAATCATGCTTCACATGAGTGTAGGAAAGCGGTGAAAGTGTCCGCTGTCGTAGACAATTTTAGTGAAAATAGTAGAGTGGACAACAATGTAGGGAGTCAGAACCAAGGTTTTAACAACCCATGGAATTTCGGTAGAGGTAGAGGTGGTCAAAACCGAGGTAGAGGTAGAGGCAGAGGTAGTAATAGTCCGGTTATTAAAACCGAGAGTAGTAGCTGTTGTGTTAAAGCGGATGGTGTAATGACGAAGATCGGAACATGTCTCTTTCCGTATGCAAATCTTCCAACGGCAGATGGTAGAGTGAATGGCACGGACGTAATTGTAATGAGGGATACAGGTTGTACAGGTGTGGTAGTTAGGCGTAGTTTAGTTACGGATGACCAGTTGGTAGGTAAACAGTCACCGTGTATGTTGTTAAATAAGTCGGTAGAGCACGTGCCAATAGCGAGAATAGAGGTAGATACACCTTTCTTTAAAGGGACTACAGAGGCACTATGTATGGACGACCCGATGTATGATTTAACGATGGGGAACATAGAAGGTTCAGTACTTCCGGTAATGTCCGATTTTAGAAGTAGCATAAGTAATGCCGTAGAGACTAGAGCGCAGGTTCAGAAGCAAGCTCAGGCTTATAGAAAATTAAAGGTTCCTGCAGCCGTAGGTGACATATCTAAAGCGGAGTTTATAGAAGCACAAACTCAAGACGAGTCATTAGGTCCTTGTAAGGTGAAGGCCAAGGATGGTGTAGTGAAGAAGTGTAAAGGGTCCGGTAGTTGTAAGTTTGTACATAAGAATAGGTTATTGTACAGAGAATTTGAAGATAGTGGTAGTAGACAGTTTCACCAATTAGTGGTTCCTACCCAGTATAGAACGACAGTGCTTAAGGTAGCTCATGAGTCGATTATGGGAGGTCATTTAGGCGTAAAGAAAACGTCAGATAGAGTATTGGCAGAATTTTATTGGCCAGGCGTTAGTGGAGATGTAACTAGGTATTGTAGGTCCTGCGATGTATGCCAAAGGACAGTACCAAAAGGTCGAGTGACCAAAGTACATTTAGGTCAGATGCCACTGATAGATACACCATTTAAGAGGGTAGCCGTAGACATAGTTGGACCAATTTTTCCAGTGTCGGATAGGAAAAATAGGTACATTTTAACCATGGTAGACTATGCAACTAGGTATCCGGAGGCAGTAGCATTGCCCTCAATTGAAACTGAGAGAGTAGCTGAGGCATTAGTTGATATGTTCAGTAGGCTAGGTGTACCAGAGGAAATGCTGACTGATTGTGGGTCACAGTTTACGTCAGAACTTATGGCTGAAGTAAGCAGGTTATTGTCTTTGCGTCAAATCATGACAACACCATATCACCCTATGTGTAACGGGTTAGTCGAACGATTTAACGGGACGTTAAAGCAAATGTTACGGCGTATGTGTACCGAGAGACCCAAAGATTGGGACAAGTATCTCAATGCTTTATTGTTTGCATTTAGAGAGGTACCACAAGAGAGTTTAGGATTCTCTCCGTTTGAGTTATTGTACGGTAGGTCAGTTAGAGGTCCCATGAGGATTCTTAGAGAGATGTGGGCAGGTGAAGTAGATAGTGATGAGGTTAAGACTACATATCAGTATGTTTTAGATCTGAAGGAGAAACTAGAGGAGACTTGTAAGATAGCTCAAAGTCAGTTAGTTAAGGCAAGTACCAAGTATAAACGGTACTATGACCAGAAAGCTAGAGCTAGGAAGTTTAAGATAGATGACCAGGTGTTACTGTTACTCCCGACCGACAATAACAAGTTGTTATTACAATGGAAAGGTCCGTTTTACGTTAGAGGGATAGTGAACACTATGGATTACCGTATCGAGATAAACGGAAAGTTAAAGACCTTTCATGCGAATATGCTGAAAGAGTATATAAGTAGAACCGATAATGTGCAACAAGGGGTGTTAACCGTAGTTAATGTTGCAGTTATTGAGGATAGTGAGGAAGACAGTAGTGAGGACACTAGTCCCATGTATTTTCCCACTAGTGTAGGTAGGGAGAGAGCAGCCGATGTAGACATATCGGGCATGCTTAGTGTAGAGCAGCAACGAGAGATGGGTAGTTTACTCTCGGAGTTCAGTGATGTCTTGTCCGAAAACCCGGGGCAGACAGATGGAGTGCAACATGATATTGTACTCACATCAGGGGAACCAATAAGAATTAAGGGGTATCCCATTCCATTTCACTCCCGATCAATTGTTGATGAGGAGGTGAAAGACATGTTGAAATTGGGTGTCATCGAACCTTCAAACGCCCCATTTTCATCCCCAGTCGTACTTATTAAGAAGAAAGATGGGTCAATTCGATTCTGTATCGATTTTAGGCAGCTCAATAAACGTACCATCTTTGATGCAGAGCCAATGCCTAATATTGAGGAGGTATTCTCTAAACTTGCGGGATATTCGTATTTCTCCAAGTTAGACCTCAGTAAAGGTTATTGGCAAGTCCCACTTTCAGACCGAGCTAAAGAGATGACCTCCTTCGAAACTTCGCAAGGACTTTTTAAGTTCAAGGTCATGCCCTTTGGTCTCGTAAACGCCCCAGCAACATTCTGTAGGTTAATGAGGAAAGTCCTGAAGAATTTGTCCAACACAGACAGTTTTGTAGATGACATCCTGGTGTTTACAACAACATTTGAAGACCATATTAAGGCTCTACGTAATCTGTTGGAACGGCTACGCCGGTTTAAACTGACTGCAAAACCTAGCAAGTGTCACATGGGTTACGCAGATATAGAGTGTCTGGGTCATGTTGTCGGGAGGGACCAGAAATTGAAACCCAACCCCGACAAGGTTAAGGCAATTCAGGAAGCACCAAGACCCGAGACAAAGAAACAAGTTAGGTCATTTTTAGGGTTGGCGGGATTTTACAGGAAGTTTATTCCAAACTTTTCGGCTATAGCTGCACCTTTGTCAGACTTGACAAAGAAAGGTCAACCCAATAGGATAACTTGGGGGGAAAGCCAGGAGCGAGCTTTTTTCTCTTTAAAGGGGAGTCTGGTCAAAACCCCAATACTAAAATTACCTGAAATTGACCAGGAGTTTATCCTCAGAACGGATGCCTCCGATATCGGGGTGGGTGCAGTCCTACTGCAAGAGCAAGATGGGTGTAGTCTCCCCGTGGCTTACGCAAGTCGGAAACTATTACCCCGGGAATGTAACTACTCTGTTATCGAAAGGGAGTGTCTTGCAGTAGTGTGGGGTGTCAGTAAATTCCACCGATATGTTTTTGGTAAGGAATTTGTCTTGGAGACTGACCACCAACCGTTAGCTTATATGAATAAAGCAAAGGTAGCTAACAGTAGGTTAATGAGGTGGGCACTGACTCTGCAGCCTTACCGGATGAAAATTAAAGCGATCCGAGGAAAGGACAATATTGGGGCAGACTATTTAAGTCGCCGCACATAATGACCGGTTTAATACAATAGTGTATTGCAGTGTATTGTACAATAGTAGTATATGTTACGACAGGGTAGTGTACAATTGTAGAATAGTGTTGAAATTGTAATTACATATTATAGTTAGGTTATAACTGCAGTGGTAATAGTTAACATACTCAAGCGATTGAGCGATCAGCTTGTACGTTTTGTCTCTCGTTTGCTCAGAAGAATTAATAGTTTCTTAACGTGTAAATATTAATTATCATTTTGTTGAATTTTAAAAGTGTTGCACTTTCTTTAAGTGGGGAGATGTTGTCACAAAATGTCACGGGTAGAGCGTACTGGTCGTATATAGCTCTTGTTATCGGTTACACCCAAAATCTATTGTTCGAGTTGAAACAATTTCACAATATTCATGATCTATTCATGTAACACGTAAAAGCGTGCACATTTTAAGTGGCCGCCAGAGAGGCCGTGTCATAAGTTTAGTTTTGTGCTAATGCATGTAAACGTATAGGTATATTTTCCTTAAACGGCAAAATTGTATAAGGGCCTCTCGTGTGGATTCAATACTGTCGATTTAGCCACGTTTGTCACGGACTGAACGGGGGAAATAATGATTTGGGCGTAATGTTTGCTATAAAACCCATTGTCTTCTAGCTTTCGCCGGGATCATCGAAAGTACTTTGTTGGAACAGAGATTGGACGGCAAATTTCACAGGCAACATGTGGTTAGTAGTTTTATTAAACTTTTATCGTATATTTGTATTCAGTGGGCGGCGCCATCTTGTTTGGCGGTTACGACATCCGGTTAGCATTGATGTTTCTCAAACATAACTTTAGACTAGCATATGATTTTGAAGTTACTTTATTAGATGTAATTATTGTAATTGATCATTAATTGTAAAACAATATTAATTTGATAACAGTGGATATTAGGTGCATTAGTTAACGTTGGCGTATAACTCGGTGATTGTAATACACGATTGTCAACATTAGTTAACAATGAGATGAGTGACCAGAATAAATGCGTGCATGCATAACTCAGTGAGTGTAATATATGAGTAATTTGATCATGTTTATATTACATGTATTAGGGGCATTGATTAACAGCGACGTACATAGCGTACATATGGCGTTGTAGAATATGTATACATTGCTACTCATCATTAGTACAGCTTACATATATTGATTGAATAATGATTTGTTTGGGTAATGATAATTATGCAAGATTGTTATGTTTGTAAACCGACAGCTAAAACGTATGTATAATTACAGCCTAAGCCATCCAGGATATAAGCCATCCAGGATATAAGCCATCCAGGGTTGGAGTAAGCCATCTAGGTTTGGATATCCAGGAGTGGAGCTAAGCTTCCACGAATAACGTTACAAGCGGTGGAGACGGTCCCCGTACCTGCGCAGCCAGGTTTTACTAACGATAACCCCCGGGACACAAGGTGGGCCCGTTACCAGTCCTCACTGGAGGAATATCATTCACAATCTCAGTGGAGATTAACTGTCATTGCATCGCGTCATCAACCCTTACAGAAGGCATTTGATGACAATCATCCATTGAATTCGCGCATCATCATCTTCATGAGCTCTCGCGCATCACAGTTATCGCGCTAGATCAACATTGTTATAGCTTTAACAACACTTCAGTGTCTTAGACATTCAGTATTTATAACAATACTAAGAACGTCTTAAACGTTCAGGAGAACATTCTTTTCATAGTTCATTTGTGTATTCGCTTGTTTTTTTAGATAATTGTATATATATTAAACATATTTTAAAAGTTGCATTAAACTTATGTAAATGCATTCACCGTCATTGATTCTTTCCTGAGTTAGCCCAAGCACTAAGGTCATCCTGTGACAACTGGTGTCAGAAGTGGGATTTTGGGCGACTACGGAGGGAAAGAATCAATAAGTGATCTTTATTATGATATACTAAATCTCTACTTATTATTTTAGAATTGTGTACCACCCTCTGATCCATCAAGGCGACTGTCGACGATCACGGCTACTGCTTGGAAGACAAGTCAAGACACGACAAGGGTAGGGTGAGTCCAAACTGTTGTTTTGTCCGTTCTTTCCTTGGCGCGAGGTCGCAGTGGTCTACACGAGTGGGTCTGAGGCACTTTTGCTCAATAATTTGGGTGTTTGTTTTTACCTCCCTTGATATACACATAGTATCCAATTAGGTTGGCGAACAAAGACGTTCTACTCATGTTGTGACACTCGAGTATACTTATATTGATGGGAGAAGTAAATATACATGTACATGTTATACACATTTCGATGATTGTTTAAGGTTTATGTCCAATATCAAATTAAGATATTTTATGTAGTGCATATGTTTTGTGGAAGCTAGATACTATCTACACATAATCGTTAGTAGTTAGCGCTAGTACTAATGTGTATGTAACTTGTCCGATGATGATGCCCAGGTATTTACTGAGGACACAGTGACTTACCATTAGTAGTTAAGTGAGTAGAATTATTAGTGACGTGTGTATTGTAATTATTGTAGTTAGTAGTCCACAATGTCCATAGACATGACGTCCATAAAGGATCTTACGGAAATGGGTAAGGAGTTAGGTTATGCTGGAGAGGAGCTTAGAACCTTTGTTAAAGACGAACAGGCTAGGGAAAGGGAATTTAGACTTAAGGAAAGAGAATTAGCAAAGCAGGAAAGAGATGAAGAAAGTAGAATAGCTAAAGAGAAGCTAGAAACTGAGAAAGATAGGTTAGAATTCGAAAGTAGGTTAGCTAAAGAGAAGCGAGATGAAGAGAGTAGACTAGCCACAGAGAAGGTAGAATTAGAAAGTAGACTAGCCACAGAGAAGCTAGAATTAGAAGCTAGGTTAGCTAAAGAGAAGCGAGATGATGATAAAGAGAAGGTAGAATTAGAAAGTAGAATAGTAAAGGAGAAGCAAGAGTTAGAACATGAGAGGTTCGAAACAGATGGTAGACTAGCTAAGGCTAAGATGATAATGGAAAGGGAGCAAAAAGAGTTTGAGCATAAGTTAGCTTTAGAGTTGGAAGCAGCTAAGACACATAGTAAGGAAAGTAAAACTGAAGGGAAAGATAGTTATTCTGGGAAGTTAAAAGGTTCGAAGTTACCATACTTTGATGCTGACAAAGATAACATGGACAGTTACTTGTTACGGTTCGAGCGTTATGCTGAGTTACAGGAATGGACCAAAGATAAGTGGGCAGTTCATTTAAGTGCGTTATTGAGAGGCAAGGCCTTAGATGTATTTTCTAGATTACCTAGTTTAGATGCTCTTGACTATGACAAGTTAAAGGATGCTCTTTTAAAGAGATTTGAGTTAACTGAAGAAGGTTTTAGAAAGCGGTTTAGAGCTTGTCTGCCTGAGAAAGGCGAGTCATTTATTCAGTTTATTAGTAGGTCTAGAAATTACTTAGATAGGTGGTTAGAGTTAGGGAAGGTAGCGCAGACTTATCAGGGCCTCGTAGATTTCTTGTTGCGGGACCAGCTATTCAATGTTTGTAGTAGAGATCTGTTCTTATTTCTCAAAGAAAGAAAATTAGCTAGTGTAGGAGAAATGGCAACACAAGCAGATCAGTTTGCCGAGGCTAGAGGTGGAGCTCATAATGTAGTGTCGAAAGACAGAACTTTTAGAGATAGGCAAGGGGACGATCATAAACAGAAAGGCCAGAGTGGAAACTATAGAGGTGGTGGTAGTTCGATGGGTGCTAGAGGAGGTAGCAATAGTGGTAACATAGGTAGACCTTTTATTCGTTGTCGTCACTGTAATGGGAATCATGCTTCACATGAGTGTAGGAAAGCGGTGAAAGTGTCCGCTGTCGTAGACAATTTTAGTGAAAATAGTAGAGTGGACAACAATGTAGGGAGTCAGAACCAAGGTTTTAACAACCCATGGAATTTCGGTAGAGGTAGAGGTGGTCAAAACCGAGGTAGAGGTAGAGGCAGAGGTAGTAATAGTCCGGTTATTAAAACCGAGAGTAGTAGCTGTTGTGTTAAAGCGGATGGTGTAATGACGAAGATCGGAACATGTCTCTTTCCGTATGCAAATCTTCCAACGGCAGATGGTAGAGTGAATGGCACGGACGTAATTGTAATGAGGGATACAGGTTGTACAGGTGTGGTAGTTAGGCGTAGTTTAGTTACGGATGACCAGTTGGTAGGTAAACAGTCACCGTGTATGTTGTTAAATAAGTCGGTAGAGCACGTGCCAATAGCGAGAATAGAGGTAGATACACCTTTCTTTAAAGGGACTACAGAGGCACTATGTATGGACGACCCGATGTATGATTTAACGATGGGGAACATAGAAGGTTCAGTACTTCCGGTAATGTCCGATTTTAGAAGTAGCATAAGTAATGCCGTAGAGACTAGAGCGCAGGTTCAGAAGCAAGCTCAGGCTTATAGAAAATTAAAGGTTCCTGCAGCCGTAGGTGACATATCTAAAGCGGAGTTTATAGAAGCACAAACTCAAGACGAGTCATTAGGTCCTTGTAAGGTGAAGGCCAAGGATGGTGTAGTGAAGAAGTGTAAAGGGTCCGGTAGTTGTAAGTTTGTACATAAGAATAGGTTATTGTACAGAGAATTTGAAGATAGTGGTAGTAGACAGTTTCACCAATTAGTGGTTCCTACCCAGTATAGAACGACAGTGCTTAAGGTAGCTCATGAGTCGATTATGGGAGGTCATTTAGGCGTAAAGAAAACGTCAGATAGAGTATTGGCAGAATTTTATTGGCCAGGCGTTAGTGGAGATGTAACTAGGTATTGTAGGTCCTGCGATGTATGCCAAAGGACAGTACCAAAAGGTCGAGTGACCAAAGTACATTTAGGTCAGATGCCACTGATAGATACACCATTTAAGAGGGTAGCCGTAGACATAGTTGGACCAATTTTTCCAGTGTCGGATAGGAAAAATAGGTACATTTTAACCATGGTAGACTATGCAACTAGGTATCCGGAGGCAGTAGCATTGCCCTCAATTGAAACTGAGAGAGTAGCTGAGGCATTAGTTGATATGTTCAGTAGGCTAGGTGTACCAGAGGAAATGCTGACTGATTGTGGGTCACAGTTTACGTCAGAACTTATGGCTGAAGTAAGCAGGTTATTGTCTTTGCGTCAAATCATGACAACACCATATCACCCTATGTGTAACGGGTTAGTCGAACGATTTAACGGGACGTTAAAGCAAATGTTACGGCGTATGTGTACCGAGAGACCCAAAGATTGGGACAAGTATCTCAATGCTTTATTGTTTGCATTTAGAGAGGTACCACAAGAGAGTTTAGGATTCTCTCCGTTTGAGTTATTGTACGGTAGGTCAGTTAGAGGTCCCATGAGGATTCTTAGAGAGATGTGGGCAGGTGAAGTAGATAGTGATGAGGTTAAGACTACATATCAGTATGTTTTAGATCTGAAGGAGAAACTAGAGGAGACTTGTAAGATAGCTCAAAGTCAGTTAGTTAAGGCAAGTACCAAGTATAAACGGTACTATGACCAGAAAGCTAGAGCTAGGAAGTTTAAGATAGATGACCAGGTGTTACTGTTACTCCCGACCGACAATAACAAGTTGTTATTACAATGGAAAGGTCCGTTTTACGTTAGAGGGATAGTGAACACTATGGATTACCGTATCGAGATAAACGGAAAGTTAAAGACCTTTCATGCGAATATGCTGAAAGAGTATATAAGTAGAACCGATAATGTGCAACAAGGGGTGTTAACCGTAGTTAATGTTGCAGTTATTGAGGATAGTGAGGAAGACAGTAGTGAGGACACTAGTCCCATGTATTTTCCCACTAGTGTAGGTAGGGAGAGAGCAGCCGATGTAGACATATCGGGCATGCTTAGTGTAGAGCAGCAACGAGAGATGGGTAGTTTACTCTCGGAGTTCAGTGATGTCTTGTCCGAAAACCCGGGGCAGACAGATGGAGTGCAACATGATATTGTACTCACATCAGGGGAACCAATAAGAATTAAGGGGTATCCCATTCCATTTCACTCCCGATCAATTGTTGATGAGGAGGTGAAAGACATGTTGAAATTGGGTGTCATCGAACCTTCAAACGCCCCATTTTCATCCCCAGTCGTACTTATTAAGAAGAAAGATGGGTCAATTCGATTCTGTATCGATTTTAGGCAGCTCAATAAACGTACCATCTTTGATGCAGAGCCAATGCCTAATATTGAGGAGGTATTCTCTAAACTTGCGGGATATTCGTATTTCTCCAAGTTAGACCTCAGTAAAGGTTATTGGCAAGTCCCACTTTCAGACCGAGCTAAAGAGATGACCTCCTTCGAAACTTCGCAAGGACTTTTTAAGTTCAAGGTCATGCCCTTTGGTCTCGTAAACGCCCCAGCAACATTCTGTAGGTTAATGAGGAAAGTCCTGAAGAATTTGTCCAACACAGACAGTTTTGTAGATGACATCCTGGTGTTTACAACAACATTTGAAGACCATATTAAGGCTCTACGTAATCTGTTGGAACGGCTACGCCGGTTTAAACTGACTGCAAAACCTAGCAAGTGTCACATGGGTTACGCAGATATAGAGTGTCTGGGTCATGTTGTCGGGAGGGACCAGAAATTGGGATGGTCAAATTTCTATATTGTTGATTTTTATGAATATTGAGTTCTGCTCAACCCGGGGATAGAGGGCGTGAGCGGTAGCTAGAATATTTCACTACAGCTCATGAACAGTCTCAATCAAATTGAGACTGCAATATTTCGTATGTGTCGTGCTCGGCCGTTTCCAAAGGTCCGTTATCATACTCTTTGTTACACTTTGTACACCAATCTAGATACAATTTCATCGTTTTATAATGATTATTCTGATTAATATTAATAATCATCAAAAAACAGAGTTAGTGTGTTGCTGCTAAAACATGTTTTGTTCAAATTGCGAAATCACTATATTTGTATTATAAAGGGAGGTAATCTGAAAATATTCATTCTTGTAAGCTGTATGACGCAAAAGTGAGTGAACAGGACAGCTTACTTTCTTTGTCTTTTTGGTGCTGGGGTTATCCTCTGTTTATTTCAATAGAACACAACTGTGTTAAATCAAAGTTTAAACCACAAGACCCGGTAAGGCTGTTTAAACCAAAACAAGGGGAGTAACTGTGCATACAAGTTTGATTCAAGGAAAATTGTTTTCATGACAGTGCTGGCCTTTTAACAAAGGTATTAACATACTGTATAAGACCAAACAAAATATATTTTCATTGTGTCTACATGCATGGGTAAATTTGCGGAAGTTTCTTTTTTTTGTTGAGTATATTAAAAGAAAAAGATCGTATAGAAATCACAGCACACAAACGCTCTGGCGCCTTAAGTTAGGTTCTGAAGACTTAGAATTGTCAGAAGGCAATACGGCGTACAGGTAGGTTAGTTTGAATTAATTTGAATTGATGTGTACACTATCTTCTTGACTAGCCAATGTAAATAAATACCTAAATAATGTTGTAAAGCATATTAAAACATTACTTTGGACCCCCCCTCCCACACAAAACCCAGGATGCATCCAGAATAGTACCGAATTTGGTTTTATACAATTTGTTGACTGATGGCAACCTTCATCGTTAACAATCATTAAAAACGAGCATGTAAAAAACGGAACAAATATCGAAACGATTCCTTGACCTAGTCCAAGTATTATTGAAAAGTTCAACTGCTAAACTTGTATACTCAGGGCCTGTTAACGAAAACAAAGTAGTAATACAATGTAAACTGTTTTTAACGTTGTCTCATTCAACCGACCTACGGTGTCATTGCGTTTGGTTGCTGTGATTTCTATAGTACCATTTTCTCATTTTTTTCCAATTCTGTTATGGCATTCAGTGAATAATAAAACTGCTCTTAACTGATACTATAGTTTCAATGGTGTGCCAGAAAATTGTATAACATATATTTTATAATACCATTTTAATTAACCTAATTTCGGCAACAGTCATGTTTCATTGCTAAAGTTGTCTTAATATGAGAACCAGTTTCGTCTTGAAGCCGCGAACTCTGATAATGTGGTAGAAAATGGATATGAGGTATCGATGAAATTGCTATGAACTTAACTAATTAATTGTTTTATGCAATGGTTACTTTTATATATGAATAGACATAGACTAACAAAAAGAGTTTTACATAAAACTGAAATAATATTAAAACAAAAGACGCAAATGGGAATGAAGCGCGAACATGAATCAATGGTATAATGGTCATCTTTGAAACTGTCAAACTATACCCAATGTTTTTACATTATATTCAGGTGTTTGTTTATACGAAGTAAAATACGTAGGTGTGAGGATAATGTCAAAATGCTAGTAGTGAAATGAATGCCAGGATGCTACAGGTATCGTTTCATTAAAATCCTGCCATCCGTTCTGGATAATAAGCCTTTTTACCCATTTGATTTGACATAATGATCTAGTTGTTTGACAGATTTATCCTTTTTGAACAGTAGATACCAGAATGCTACAGGTGAACTACCATTAGGATCTACAACAATCTTAACAACTATCACGTCTCTTAGCACCGACAAAGGCGGAAGGTATGATTCTTTAAGGCCACAACAAAATAGCTCGATGATTCCTAAAGACCAGTAAGAAATAACAATACCGAACTTTAAAGGTATTGATTGTGAACACATCGATATGAGGTTTGGTCAAAATTCACCAAGCATTTTATTAGTAGAATTCGTTTAAGCACGCAAATATGTATACAAGTAGATCAAGACATGTATATATATATATATATGTACAAATATGTATACAAGTAGATCAAGACATATGGTATTCGCAGTAAACAGCCAACCAAAAAGACACATATAACACAAACGACAATAATACGGATAAAGCAATGTTTGCCACACCACAAGCATAAAATGGTTGACAATAGGTCTACCGCCTTGGAACGGTCAGTGGCACAATGGTTGCTGCGGTTTTATACCGGGTTCTAGGGATATTTAAAGGGTCAGTGTAAATAGCAAACTAGGCAACATTAATAGGCAATATAACACACCGAAGCTCATGTATATATCAATATAACAAAAGCAAAAGCATAGAAAGCTACAAAGGAAGTAGTCAATGACTCTGGTCGTCTTGACCAGAGCAACAAGGCGACCATTAAGAGTACGATAATACAAGATGAAGACTAACATCAAACGCTGATACCGGCCTTTCTGGATTACACCGGACATACGACGGAGGTAGTGCGGTCTCATATGCTGACATTGAGGATTCGGCTCAGGTGAGCAAAATATAACAACATACACTTTTAAATCGGTTTAAAAGCGTGATTACCTTTAAATCTTTATCTTTATTATTTATAATTACCTAGTTCTGGATTTGGTTTCATTTATAAGCATTTACCAATGCATACGATGTCATATGACGAATGCGTAGTCGCCTAAGCAGACAACTCCTGATTGATCATTAGACAACCCAATTGTATAATTGTTATAATATACTTTTAAGAAAACCACATCTCGACTTAAAAGATTCATCATGTATTCACGAGATCAGCGCAGTCAATTGAAACTCGTTATTTTGAAGTTCAACGGTGTCGCCAGTCAAGCGTGACTTAAGTGACAAATATAGACATATTCTTAGGTGGTTACTAAGAAATTTGATTAGACTAGTGTAGACGATATGATGAATTAATGAGAGTGGAATACATAATTTTACTTGTTACTTCTATATCCGTCGTCAAAATCATATAATTTATTTCGTTTGAACGGAGTGAATAAATTATTTTCTCTCACCGTTAAACAAAGTTATATAAATGCGTCGTCTGCTTGTATTTTGCATACATGCGCAGTAGTATGGTCAGAATCACGTGATGTATCACGGGATGTATCACGTGGTGTTTGAATATTGGTCATTCAAGTTCTGGACGGCGACCGGTTCACACCTCTAATCTTTCAGTTAAATTTATGATTTTGGGAGGCGTAAGCTCGTAAGAAAGTATAGGAACGTTTTGTGTGGTTTAAAGGCATTTATTGTTTATAATTATTTATTATATGTTTTGTTTGAATTTTGTGAAATTCGGCGGTCGTTGCAGACACTTGTGTAAATCACTATATGTAATTAAAGATTAATTGAGTACAATTCTAGTGTTCGTTTTGGTTTATTTAAGTTTGTTTAGGTGTAGTGAGAGAAGTCTAGAAAACAGCACTTACCAAATGTGTTGTAACAAAATAGTAATATTGAATGTTTTACTTGTTTCTATCGTAACACAAGTCAGTTATTACTTTGAAAATGCTCGTTAACACCAAGCGATTAAACCATTGGTTTTATAGTCGCACCAACAGCTAAGGTCATATGGCGACTTTTCCAGCTTCCACTGGTAGGGGAACACCCCATGTTCCCCTTCGGGCAATATGCGTGCACGGGCGGTCATATGGGTAGAACCAACGACGTCTCGCAAGCCAGCATGACAACTTCCTCACATAACGATTCCTAGGCTCATAAGGGTGAGAGGCAAGTGATTTCAAGTCAGAGATTCTAACCACTCGGCCACGGATTTAAAACTTAGAGAACTCTGTGGAAACAAACAATTTAAAGTTATTTATTTAATTATTATATTACACCTTTGCGTGTTATTGTTGATATTTAACAAATACTGAAAAGGTGAGCCCTCGGAAGCAACTCACACCAACAAGAGAGTAAAGTAGCAAACTCGGTTTCATTGATTTTTTTCATGACAGGTAATATAAGGTTCAACATCTCTCACGTACCCCAACCCCGGATTAATCGTTATTCTACTATAAAGCCACACAGAGTGGGCTTGATGATCACAAATGACCAGTAAGTAATATCACTACTGATTTGTAGTCGAACGACTTTTAACAGCCGCCACACGACACTAAACAAACACAATAAATACTGACAAGAAGCAATATACACAGAAATAAGAGAGTAAAGTAGCAGACTCGATTTTATTAAGTCTGTTCCTGAGAGGTAATATAAGATGAAACACCTCTCACGCCCACTAGCGCCGGCTTAAGCTTTGCTCTACTTTAAAGCCACACAGATTGGGCTTGATGATCCCCAAAGACCAGTATGAAATAATACTACTGATGTTTTTAAGTTTGTTTTGTAAATACCTGCTTTTTATCTGTTTTGTAAATATCTGCTTTTAATACAATCCGATGGTTATATGTTTCTAGTAATTATTTGTTGAACAAAGGTATTTAAAATGGTTCATCATTTTGATAGCTGTTTGCTTTTTGGGTAAACTCGGGCTTATCGGCCCGAGGGCTTATCGCACATACATCCATGAACTCTGATTGTAAATACAAATGATTGTGACTGTGTATTTGTCTTACGGCGAATAATTTGTCTTCGGGTCTCAAACGTTTTGTATTCATTCATATATCACTATCAATATTACGTGCAAGACATATCGTTTCTAAAACCAATTCAAAAGGGTTATATTTCCTGATACGTATGATACATGTATATACTGTTGTATGAAATAGTTTGGTTCAGTTTTACAGTGGCTACTCCAGTAATGGATCTCCGGTACAAGCGAATAGCATGCGTTTTCAAGCTGTATAATCGCATGAAGATTGAGAGGCCGTATCAATAACAAGCTATGACATCTTCTTAAAAAATTCCATCACTGCAAACGTTAAGAGGGCCACATGGAATATTAAATAGTGTCAAGTGAGTTCTCTAGGTAAATAAAGTGTTTATTATTGGTAGTATTAGTAGTATTAAGCCTGCTGCATCTCAACTTATAAAATTTATTTTCTTCTACCATACATTTCTTGCACTGATCAACGCATCCCATTTTGTAGAAAGTGGCCTTAAGAGTGACGGTAGTTGTCTCTCTTGCACGTTTTAGCATTATCATGTTCTTCATTAAAATGTAAAAGTGATTGAAGAACTCCTCTGCAACATGAACTCAGTATTGTTTGGGGCGCTTGTTTCAGCCAAAGGTTTTTCTGCAGTAACTCGAGCAATTTAAATAATACGTACATCAGTTATATATCATTAGAACTGGCATTTTTAGTGGTAAATAAAACTACTTTACTTTTGAAAATCAGTTGAGAAATAAATATTTTACAGCCAAAATGATTTTTTGATGGGGCTTTTCCTATGTAAATTCCTTGTTGGTGGGACAGCAAAAAAATACAAAATGTTAAATAACTTCAGTAAAACTTGATATTTGGTTATTAAACTTTCAGGGTGTCTTAATGTACTAATATCCAACAATTTAAAACTATTTTTGAATAAAAAATCTAAAAAAATATATTTTTCGAATTTTTCATGCAGCAGAATTTTGCATAGAAATGACCCATCAAAATCAACTTTCGCACATGAAATTTTTATTTCTCAACCGATTTTGAAAAGTAAAGTATTTTTATTTACCACTAAAAATGTCTGTTCCACTGATATATAACTTATATAGGTAGTAGATTAATTTTATCTTAAAAGTCCAAAAAACCTTTGGCTGAAACAAGCGCCCCAAACAATATGACAAACAGACTTGTATGGTGATGTGATTTTCAAACTTCGACTGATGTTTGTTCATGATCACGTTCATACAATCTTAATACAATTTGTTAGAAAGGTTATTAAACGAGGTTATGACCATATCCTTGTATAACGCACTGCATGTTAAGTGTTTGACCGAATTACAGATCGCCATTACTCTTTGTTTGTGCGATGATCTGACAGATTGTGAACCCTATGACGACGCCAACCTAAATTATGACTGGGATGGTAAAGTTTAATATTTGACTTCAATAGTGTTCTGTACGTCCTTAACGATTGCTTTTTTTGCTTATCTTTCTTCTGTCAAGCCATTGAGTACTTGCTTTGTGACATTTTAGGCTTTAATATTTTATAGTGCAATAACTGAAGTATATATATGCAATAATTTCATGCATATCACCTATATTTCTTTTATAAATTTTGTATCTTATGACATCATAATCTTAAAGTCATTAATAAGAGGTTTAATAGTGTATATTCTTAAACTCAATATACTGATTATTTTGATATGTACAGTGCTTTGGCGGGTATAGAATCACTTTGGTTAAAACGTCTAATTTTAAAATGAAAGGAAAATGTTTATTTAATTTCTGATTTAGATTTACCCTTTTAGTTGTATGATAGCAAAATTTCTAAAATTATTGTCCTGAAACTGTGATTTTTTAATAGGCGTTTTTGCACCAATATTTACATAATTTCATTTTATCCTTAAAAGTGCCAAACTTCAACAAGTTACCTTAATTGATGATTGCATTTTGACTTCTGTCCCTAACATTTGTTAAAACAGCAAATATTTATTTCTGAGTTTATTGGGAAAGTATGAATTTTTCGTTTCAAAAACACACTTCATTCAGGTAGTATAGAATCATTTTTTCTGAGAGGTGTTGCACGTAGCGAAATATTTTGCATGGAAAAATGTCCCAAATAATTTCACCGTTGAATAAATGTATGCTTATATGATATATCTTCAAGCCTGGAAACTTTTAAAATAATCTTAAATATATGAGCTGAGAAAATTGAATTTAAACAGGAAATGATTCTTTACTACCAATGATTCTATACACCCCAAAGCACTGTACCATCATTTTAAAACAGTTGTTTGTTTTAATGCTGTTATCAAACTGGTATTAATCATATTAAGCATATTAATCGGTTGAATAAACTTTAATCAATTTATCGCAAATACTAACATTTTAGAAAAATCATGACGTTTATTTTAGTATTTTTTTGTACCATTGTTTTAATCACGTTTGTATATACTGTAAATATATTCTGTTTTATTTGTGGACCATATGTTAGACTGGCTACTAGCCAAATATGTAATCCTCTTGAAATAAAGATATTATTACTAATATTATTTATTATTATTATTATTATATTCATATATACATATTGATCTTACTTACTTATGCAAGTCATGCTTATTATGCATGTTATTTCCGCCAGACGGGGAGTTCTTTTTTTACATTGCCCTTCAATATGGATAACAATGTGGTAAGAGTGAGGTTTGGTGCACCCTAGAACCTGTTTTAAAACCCCAGTGACATTTTTTGCCACTGATCGTTCCAATGCGGTAGCCCTATTGTCAACCCTTTTGTGTTTCTGTTGTCTTATCTTGTTTTTTATTCATCTTTAATGTTGTTCTTTGTTTCTGTGAGTGTTTGTGGTTGACTGTTGACATTGAATGCTACTTTTTCTGTTCGATTTGTCTATCTACTTTGTCTCTGTATGGCAATGATTCTGAAATGTACTTTTGAATTTCAGATATCTCAAACAGGGCCTACTGTTATTTTAGAACACACGTGAGATATCCCTTTTACTCATTAACATGAGTTATCCATCAACAGTGTCTTTTAAATAGCAGGATATAGAGATTATTTAACTGCTCGGATCGATTATAGGTAAATCTTTCACGAGATTGTAGACGTGTGGTTGTTTTCACGAACGAGCGTATGAGAGTGAGCGAAAAAACAAAACACGTCTATCATTGAGTAAAGGATTTATCTATAATCGAACTCAGTAGTTGAATAATCTATTTATTACGTGTTAAATCAGTTTATGTATGATTGTAACTAAAATGATTCGCTTTATTGAACGTTATCGGCGGATGACGTCGACCTCACCAACACGTTATTGACGCTATGACTCAACGTCACAGTTAGTTAGTTTTGTGTTCGGAGTTAGTTATTAATATTTAGCGATTATGAATATTCTTTCATCGATAAATCCCAATCTATGTAATACATGTCTGTATACCGCTGTAAGTAGAGCAGATTTTATCATTTAGAGCATAGTATTGCCATTATCTTATCTACGGTCAGATGATTTAGAATGATATATATTACTGAAGTTTAGTTCAAATCAAAAGGAAGGACAACGTCATAGTAGACATGGGAAAAGGTAGTCATATACTGTAATTGTACTAAACTGAAAACTGTAATGCCTATAATTAGGTATACAATTAATGCAATATAATTGATAGATTTATAGACTTAGATAGATGTATTTTCTAAACAGTTTTACATAAAAATATGTATTAATATAACAATGTTTGCTCTCCGTAATGACAACACACTCTCTCTCTCTCTCTCTCTCTCTCTCATGCATTGTTTTAAGTGACTTTGTGCTTTGTGACTATTGGGTCGGGGTATATCATTTATATTATTCTGTTTTGATACACGTGTTATTGCGCCAAATGTCTCTTACCTATAATGTTTGAAATAGTTAATTCATGAGTAAGAATATAATTGGATACCTGCTGTGGGGTGGGGGAGGCGTCTACACTAAACTGTTTCTACCCGAGATATGTAGTACCACCTGAGCCTGGAGGAACACGCTCAAGGGTGACATTACCTATCTAGGGGTAGTACATATTTATGTCACCCCCAGCAGGCGATCAATAGTTGTTGTGTTATTCGAACAACATCAACATTGTAGACGGCCTAATTACTATTTTAGGGACAGGTTGTTGTTGATGTGTTGCGTCTTAACATCCGTAAACGCTATGACACCAAAGGTGAATAGGCTCCAAAGTTTAATGACCAAATCTCAATAATCAAACCCAAATAGCCTCCATAAAACCCAAAGAAGGCAGCATTGACTATATCAGGATAAATGTATTGCTATTGACAACTGAAAAAAACACAAAAAAACAAAAAAAACAAAATAAAAACATCAATAAAAAAAAAACTCCACAAAAACGGCACACATGCATTTTAATAAAATCCAAGGACCTAAACTATTATTAGATGTTTTCTTTCTGATTTATACCATGGACATTCATGCGAAACTGTGGACTGCCCCCAGTATGACCGTGATACATACATCTAGGGATGTAACACATTAATATCTACGTTACTGTATACTCGTATGTGCTGGTCTAGCATTGTTTTATACATATCTGGGCCATGTTTTATGAAACAACCTACGATAATTTTGATCGTAAGTCAAAATAAAATACCTTGAAGCAAGCAATGAAGAGTGGAAATATTGCATAAAAAATAGATGTGTTAGATAGTTTAAAGACAATTGTTTTATTTGTTTAACTTAACATATAGCAATACATTTAATAATTTGATTTACGACCAAAACTGTCATAAGATGTTTCATAAAACGGGGCCCCTGATCTACATGTAAAGTTATAATAATTAACATTACATCGATCGACATGCCCAATACTCCGATTGGTATATGAACATACTCAATAAAACCGCGTCTTCTACTGCATTCTCTCGTTTGTGTTACTTGATTCCGGAGGATCCATATCTGTAGTTTATTTCTTACTAGTCCTTTGGAATCATTGATTCGAATGTTTGTTTCGTTGTTGTTTTTTGTAAGTAAACGTGAACGTAGATAGAAAAGCCGAATCGGAAATAAAGCAATCATAAACCACAGTCAACTTAAACCACGCATAGAAAAAAAAAGAAGAAAAAAGAAGGAAATCAGTCGCAAAGTCCGCGACATCGTAAACATAAAAGGTTGACAATAGAGGTACCGCCATCGAATGGCCAGTGGTAGTAATCCGACGGTAACCAAATCAAGCATACGTACTTCTGTAGAACCATTTTCTCATATGTATCTGATATTACATCTCATGAACGCATTAAAAAACCTAATATAATACAATTTAACCATTTCCTCTAAACAATAAACTCATAAACAGTGTTTATATGTGCATCTAAACAATAAACTCATAAACAGTGTTTATATGTGCATCTTTTCTTCTATTTTCAGGAGATCTACTGGTATTGTTAGGAGCGAGTATTGTTATATACGCAGTTGGTCAAGGTAACAATGTATTTATATTACGTGTTCCGAGTATTAACTTTCATACCCCATCCAACGCCTTCTCCAAGAATCGAAAACGGAGTTGGCTGGGGTATAAAATAAAACCTTAATTTCTGCTTAAAAAATTGCATATTGTAAAATTAAAACATTTAATAGGTCATTTTAAACAGGCTATCGCATTTGTTAAGTAAACATATTTTTAAACATGTTTTATTGTCGAATTATCCGCTATAAAATCATGCCTTCCATCGCTTAATGTAATTAAGGCGGGACCAAGTAATATTATCATTGCAGGCTAGATACCATTAATTTAATAAAGGATGTGCTGAAATATAATTACGTGTTTAGTAAATACCTCATTATTTGCATGTGCTTGTATTTACATCTTTACTAGAGAACTATGTTTTAAACGGATTTATATTGGACTATTAAAATCCAGTGGGCATAGATAACAAGGGCCGTAAGTTAACTAAGTTCAAATCTTCAGATGGTTTTATCTCACGCAATACAAACGTGATGCCTATCTTATATATTATGCACCTTTATTGTTAAATAAAGAAATCTTTGAGATAATCAAGCAGAACAGAATTGAATGATCATAGATCTAGTTTATGACATCGCAACATACTAGACAAAGTGTCAACGTGTCTGTACCCTATATAAATAATTTCAGTTTAATTGTTACTTTGGAATTCACTGATTTTTAAAAAAGTGTTTTTGTTTGTTTAATTACCGTTTAATAACGATTAAATAATGTTGAAACGGTTTCATGGAAGTGTCGTTTACGTCATCATGTTTTGATAGGATGTTTAACCTCTGGTTTTGCATTGCTTTGTATATTTAAGAAATAGAACATCGTTTACTGTGAATTATCGTTTAATATCACGGTTTGGAGTTCAATTGTAAACAATAATTTCACGAGCCGGAAGGGCAAGTGAAAGTATTGTTTACAATTGAACGACAAACCGTGATATATTATAGATAATTCACCGTAAACGATGTTCTATTTCTATTCTAATACCCCTAAAATGTGAAAATAACGCACACATCTGAAATCTTTCGCATTGCTTTGCTTGCTCTTCTAACGTTACATACGTTATAATGCGGAATGCGCAATGCTTATTCTCCTAACGTTGCAAAAATTACAGTGATATATCGTTCAATATAACGAGATATTTTAAGCTAGGCTATATAGTGCGGGTGTATTAGAATATACAACACTCCCAGTATATTTAGATATGTAGTTTAATTCATCACCTCGTATACAAAACATTATCAGAAGAAGGAACAAATGCCACAACATGAACGGTAACTTCTGCTAAAGTAGAGTTTTTATGGCAAGCTAAAGTAGGTTTTATTCGGTAATTTCCGATATCGGAAATACAATTACCGTTAAGGAAACAGAATTTCCGTTAAAGGAAATGCATTTTCCGATATCGGAAATTAACAATACCGATATCGGAAATGCAATTCTCGATATCGAAAATAAAATCTTATTTCCGATATCCCAAATTGCATTTCCGATATCGAAAATTTATAATGTATGTTAACGGGAATTGTATTTCCGATATCGAAAAAGGATTTTATTGTCCGTTAACGGAATTGTTATTTCCGATATCGGAAATTGGTCAAAGAAAATAAATGCTCCCCGTGGCTGAAGCTCTCCTAGCGAATAGTTGGGCGGTAAAGCCATGAAAGAGGCCAGCAATATAGCACTTCGTGCGCTAGAAAATGCATCTATGCAGCAAGATGCAGATGACTTCGTACAAGACGTGCGGAGAAATATCCGGAGAAGCCCAGGGACAATCTGCATATTAAATTATTATTTTAATTATCCTCTCTCAGATTTTTTAAAATATCTGAAATGAAATGATTAGTTTTTACCGCCGTTGATTCGAATAGGATATATTTATTGATTTATTATTATAATCGGGTATTGGTTTATTGTGATTAGTTGCTTCGTCGTGACCTGAGGCGCGGTAGCCCAGTTGGTAGAGTGTTGGACCGAGGCAAAATCAATAGGTTCGCGTCCCGGTCGGGTCACAGTTTTTTTATGTGTGACTTAAACTGAGTTCATATCCGATGATATGCCCATCTCCACATCGTCATAGGGTTGCAACTATCCATTACGCCCATCTGTATACATCTGACCAATACGTTTATTTGGGTTAAAATCTTACAACACAAACTTTCCTATGCAAGTAGCGCGCCTACGTATATCAACTTGTGACATACAGGGTTTGGAGATTTTACCCATAAGAAATTGTTGTAAAACTAAGCGTCTGCTGAGAGAGAAATCGATAAAAAATTCTATATACAATAGCAAGTCGGATGCTCCCACCTCCTCACACTCTCCGGCCCCCACCCCCACCCCGCCCCCACCCCTAGCCAGGGGCGTAGCTTGGATGAAATGAAGGTGTAGGCCGAATGCGCTAGGGGGGTCTGGGGGCATGGCCCCCCAGAAAAAAATTTGACCATAGAATGTCGGAGGTGCGTTTTGGGGTATATTTGGTACAAATAAGAATGTTTTCTAGACCATATATATCATGACATTTTACTTAGATTTTATTCTCTTGACTGAAATAAATTTGACAGCAACTGGACGTTGATTTTATATTGTTAATTTAGACACTATTTGCTGGCTATTTTCAACTTGAGGTTTGTTTTCTTCAAATTATAATTATACATAATTATATTGTTTAATTAAATATATGCTATGCCGTTATGTTAAACATTATGCTTTAACCCTCAAGTATTTTGTTTACCTCATAAATGTTTTTGAAATTCATAAAATATCAGCGAATATTGCAAATAAAAGACAAGAGGAAAAACTAGCGACATTAGTTTTCAACATCTAAATGCGTTTCAAGTCAATGTCAAACGTCAATTTAGAAAAAGTCTAGTTTTCTGCATTTCTCTGAGGCAAACACGTTAATCACTCGGTCAACATTGATGTTCATGTCTTTGTGTACATGGATTAGGGCCAAAGACGACAGTCTGTCAGACGTCATTGTTGTTCGCAAATAGTTCTTTATGCGTTTCATTCCACTGAATGACCTTTCACATGTGGCCGACGTCGGTGGCATTGTCAAAAGGACCCCGATGATGGTACAAATGCAAGGATACAAGTCCTTGCACGTCTGCTGAAGGGTGTCATGGAGTCTTGAAGCCCTAATGTCTGTAATACTCCATTTGACTCTCCATCTAGCAATTTCCGACTTGAATGTCTCGTATGTTTGAAGAAGGTCGGGGGCAAAGGCGGCATAAATTGTCGGCAGCATATTTTCCCGCAGGTCAGCGAGTTTGGAAGGCAATAAGTGTTGCGCACAGTACCGATCTTCATTACCCAGGATCCGAGTTTCCATTTCCTGAACTAAATGGTCCAGGAAGACATTATACAAAGTGACCCTGTAGTAATCGGACACCGTTTGGACATCAGGGTTAGCTCTGTGCTGCTGACGACCAGCTCTTCTCGGCATTGATGGTTGAATATTAAAATCAGCGCTAACATTTACGGCCTTGTCGTATAAAGCATCCCAAACATACTGGTCAGCCCTTTCATCGTTGCACAGTTTAATAACTACGCGTGTTTCACTCACAGCGTGCAACAAGTCGTTGTCCTGCTTTTGTAGGGGATTTGTCAGGGGGACGGTGCTACTCAGAATGTGTTCCGCCACAAGCAGCGCGATTATAAATTCGAAGCGTAATATGGCGGCCAGATATTGCCCCGCCTTTTCGTCGTTATCTGCCTGCAACGTCTCCAATGCGTGAACCACTACCGGGAACGCATTCTTGAAAGTTTCAAGAGCGTCTGCCCGACTGGACCAACGTGTTTCACACAGTTTACGGACCTTAGTGCGCTGGTTCATTTCCTCTTGGGTAGCAACATCGCGTGACAGCTCGTCCTGGAATGCAAACAACCGTTTAGCTGAATAGTCAAATAGGAAGCTTATGTCCTGAACAGTCGACATCATGGTTCTGACACAAGGAATGTTCGAGCTATGGACTAAAGAAAGATTCAAACAATGCGATTTGCAATGCACGTAATTTGCATGTGGTGAACGTTCACGGATAAGAGCTTGAAGTCCCCGAAATTTCCCAGACATGTTTGACGCACCGTCATAGCACTGAGCCCTGATCTTAAGTATATCGAGATTTGCTTCTTGCAAGAACTCCACAATTTTTGCGCAGAGTGCGACTCCCTTGATCGATTCACACTCGACAAATCCAAGAAATTCTTCTCGGACTTCGCAACTCCCATCAACGAAACGCACGCAAAAAGACAGTTGTTCTTTTGTCGATTTGTCTGTTGCTTCATCAACCATGATGGCGTAATAGGGGCACGACCGACAGTCTTCCAAAAGTTGATTCTTCACCTGACTTGCGCAAATGTTAATTAATTCGTTTTGGATTTCTGGTGAAGTGTATTTACTGTTATAGTGTGCATTTTCTAGATGGTTTGCTAGTATTTCGTCATTTTGTGCAAAGGTCCTCAGTATAGCCATGAAATTGCTGTTATTTTCGGTGTGTCCACGTAATGGTATATTCTGCTTTGCACAAAGCACAATTACTTCAATAATTCTGGACAATATGTATCGATTTTTGTTTACCGATTCTTTTGCACTGGTGGATATGGTTTTGTTTATTGATTCACATTTGCCGGACAAGATATCCATATAGCCTTCGGCATGAATAGACGCATCAAGATGAGATTTTTCATCTGCATGACGTTTTATTATCATGGAAATATTCTTCCAATCCCATGTTCCAGCTGTAAAGGTTTTCTCTCGTCCTCCGAACAAACAGCAGTTCACACAAAAGACGGCATCCTTTGTCATAGAGTACCTCAACCATGGTGTTTCCATTAACCATTTCCCGCTGAGTTTTCGCGGCTTACTACTTTTTCCAAATTCTCTGGAAAAGAAAACAATAATAAATAATGGTAATTAAAATTGTTAAAATACTGTTTCGTTCAAGACAAAGAATTTTTAAAAAATCAGCCGGATGGGGCATCGAACCCGGTATCAACCCACTGCATTCGACTGTCTTAATTTGAAATAAGTTGTACTGTCTATTAAATCGTGTGCTTACACAATCTGCAAGTCCATTTTTTTTATAAATAATATATATTTTCGTGTAATTTCCTTTGAAACATATTAAATGTAATGAGTTAAATATTTAGTTGCAAAAAAAAAATTAAAAAATTATGTCGAGGGTGGGTTTTGAACCTTGGCGGGTAAAACACTTAATCTTCGAAGTCCGTCGCCTTAACCACTCGGCCACGAAATCCTCTCAATCAAATTCGTAACATTTTTCTTATTTAAACACAATGCTATTTCCTCATTACGAATATTTACCGACTCATCAAGGGCAGGGGCCCGTCTTACTAAACGTCGTACGCTAATATTTGTCGTAAGTCAAAAGGAGAAACCATTCATAAAATATACAATTATCCTCAAAATCAACTCAAAATTGGTTTAAATTATGCAGAATACTGAGAATAGTGTATATTTTCTATTTGAAACTAAGAAAAAGACTGACCGTGTGGGAAATGAGAACTGAAGACATGATGGCCAGGTGCCATTTAACAACTTTTGTTTGGTGTCTTCGTCTACAGAAGGTAAAGTTAAACATCCGATATCTGGGTACTTGGGAATGTTTTCGGTCATGATGACCTCATTTAAATGTAAACAGACTCTTGGTCTGATAGAGGACCTCTATCAGACCAAGAGTCTCTATCAGACCAAGAGTCTGTTTACATTTAAAAAAAAGCGCCCACTAAACTTCGTTTAAAATGTCTAAAAGACGGAACTTTACAATACGCGGCCGGCCCGAACTTTACAATATAATGCGGGCTCCAGTCGTTTGCACTCTAAGTCTTCCTTTGGGTTATATATAGCCTATTCACCATTCCATACGTGTTGATTCCGACAAATCAATTAGTTTATTCTTGGCAAATCTTGTTTCTGATGTTCCATTTACCCTTACCCCCCTCCCCCTCCGATTTTTATTGCATTTTTGGCATTTTTATTTTTTCGACTTTCTGGGAAAAGGTGTAGGCCGCGGCCTACACGGCCTAAAGGAAGCTACGCCACTGCTAGCACACAAACACAACCTGAATCCGCCCCTGGTTTTAAGCACATACATACGATTCTGAATCCGGAACGAGGCTGTAGGGAGCCGTTATTAATTTAAAAACAATCGCATTATTAGAGAATCATTTTCGATAACGGCAATTATATTTCCGTTATCAAAAATTGAATTTCCGATATCGGATTTGTGTATTTGATTTCCGTTATCGAAAATAGCTTTTCCGATATCGAGAATAGCTTTTTCCGATATCGGCAATTGTAATTCCGATATCGGAAATTGCATTTTCGATAACGGAAATTGTAATTTCGGTATCGTAAATACAGCATTACAGATATCGGAAATCAATTCTGTTAACATGGTTAACGGAAATACAAATACCGAATTTCCGATATCGGAATTACAATTGCCGATATCGGAAATATTACCGTAAACGGAAATTGTAATTCCGATATCGGAAATTGACGAATAAAAACAACTTTGGCTTGCCATAAGCGTTAGTGTTCAGTACTTCGTCTGCTGACGGCAATCACGAATTAATTGCCCGGTGCGGATCTGAGATTTTAGATTATTTTGGGGTTAGGGAAGGGAAAATATAAAGCGTTATGAGACCATCGCTGTGTTATAGTTTTATTAATATACTAACGTGCTTCTAAAGCATGTACTCCAATCGGTTGCATTGGTACACCTCATGTCATAACATTTATGTTATCCAATATTGTGTACCGTGGCCTCATTGTATTTTCTTGTGCTTATTACGTATATTTTTATCCTATATAGGTTAATCCTTGCATAACATCGTTCGCATAATGACGTTTTCTTTCTAAAATTGAGGTATATATCGGTATTGCTTTCGGTACACGCCCACAAGCCTTATATAGAGCTATAGTATATTTAAGTGACATTATCGGAACAGTTTCTACTTATAATAATCACTTTATTTTGAATACACGCGGATATATTAAATTCAGGTCGGGATGTTAACCTGTCTATATATATATATATATATATACTGGAAATAGTATCAGATTAACGCAAATGGAGGTATTGAGTATATGCACACATTACATGTATGGATAAATCTGCTTATAACATTTATATATGTTAACAGTTATTTATGCTATGTATCTTTTCAGAGGGTGGCCCAGTTTGCTTCTCTTGTCCCCGAACACTTAATCCCGAGGAATGTAGAACATCTGTAACATGCACATCGGAAGAGGTGTGTAGTCTATTTATGTTTCTTGATAAGAAGAATATTAACTAAATGTATATACAGCAGAAAAGACACACACAGATCAGAGTGATAGACAAAAGTTTAAATATTGCAAACTAATTTTAAAGTTCTAACACAGATATAGTGTTTGTGATCACCTAAACTCATGCAGAAGCAAACATCAAATGTCAAAAAATATAAAAGATCGGACAGGGAAAGCAGCATTCAAGGAGGACAGTCAACCACAAAAACAGAAACAAACACGCAAACAGACAAACAAGAAGGCAAAAGTAACAATAAATGCAAGCGACATCACAAACACAAAATGGTTGACAATAGGGCTGCCAAGTTAGAGGAAAACAAGCTGAAAATAGAATAAAGACTCTTAGTATTATATACAAAGGAAAAAAGAAACGTAACACGGGAATTTCCGCGATATAATCTATATACTGCACACTTAACTCCGTAGAACTTTAGGGTATTTTGTAAAAAACGAAAAGATTGCAGCTAGTTAGAGCAGTTAGTTAGTTAGAAAAAACACTTTGCTGTTATGGACGTTTTAATCACAATACACTTTGTAACACGAAATCCATAAATTTGAAAATTTTAGTCATTTCAGTATTGTATTTAATGTAATGAAACTGCAAAAAATGATATCTAAAGTTTGCTCACCTGCTAAAGCTAAACACGTATTCTGTCATTAATGAAACGTTGAAGAGATAACATTTGGTGTTATTGTATTACATTAATCTTTTTCCGAAAGTAAAGGTATAATGTAGCCATGTAACATTCGATTAACTGAATCAGCCTAGTATACATACACTATACAAAAAGACGAGGTTTTCAGCAGGGTGGTAGCGCATTAGAATTGAAACAGAAATGCCCATTTTTCAGAGTGAGGTTATCAATGACCGTTCCACGACGATACCCTTTTGTCAACCCTAGTAGTATAGAGAGTGGGTGTTTCAGCACAGTTTCCTGGAGCGGACAACGAACGCCAAGCAACTGTAAAATGTGTCGGCCATGTCTGTTAACTCAAGTACACCATCATTTACAAAAAATCTAAATGATAGCATACTTGGGCCAAAAGCCCTGGTACATAATATTAATTACTTGAGCAAACCCGCTCTGGGGAACTATCGCTGAAACCCCCACCTTCTATACTACTTGTATATACTATTAATTAGATTATTTTTTATTTTTTTAATTGCGACGAAATTTTCCAATCCCACGACTCAAAACTGCATTAACACCAGGTCTTCTAGCAGGAGTATATCTACATTTTGCAATATTGAACGAGTAACGGCAAGCAGGACGCAAGTGAGTTAGACAAGATATTTTCATCTGACATTCAGTTAAAACAAGCATGCTACAAGCACCAAGAAGACCAAGAAGAAGACCAAAAAGAAACCAAAATGATATTGACGATACACAAGAACTGTCAGATGATAGTACAAATCAAAATGATACCGAAGATAGTACAGAAGATATTCTGAATGAATTACGAAATAGATTTGAGGATCTTTGGACAAAAGTAAAACATGGCACGCAGAAAAGGGAAGATCTGTATGAAATCGCAAACATCTCTATACAGTTGAAAAAACTTGGATCTATAGCCGAAAAAGATAAACATGAAATACTCGATTGGTTGAACAAAGTTTTTGTCGCAAATCAATACAGATAATCTCATATATTTTCATACTGTACAGCATCAAATCAAGAATACTGAAAGAGCAGCAAATCAGAGATATTGAGATATCATCAAATCAAGAATACTTAGTTAACAGTAAATCAGGAATACTGAGATCATCAAATCAAGAATACTAAGATACCACGGAATCCATCACAGAATCAAACACACCGAAATATCACAGAATCGGGAATACTGAAATATCATAGAATCGAGAATACTGGAACATCCCAGAATCGAGAATATTGAAACATAGCAGAATCGAGAATATTAGAACATCACAGAATCATGAATACTGAGATATCATCAAATCAAGAATACCGAACTTGCAGCAATCCAGAGATCTTGAGATTTCATCAAATCCATAATTATACTGAGATATCACAGAATCATGAAAACTGAGATATCACAGAATAAAGAATACGAAGATATCATCAAATCAAGAATACTGAACTTGCAGTAAACCAGAGATATTGAGATATCACTAAACCAGAGATACTGAGATATCATCAAATCAAGAATACTGAACTTCAGCAAACCAGAGATATTGAGATATCACCAAACCAGAGATATTGCGATATCATCAAATCAAGAATACTGAAATATCACAGAAACAAGAATACTGGAACAGCATCAAATCAAGAATACTGAGATATCACAGAATCAAGAATACTGAAACAGCGTCAAATCAAAAATACTGAGATATCACAAAATCAAGAATACTGACATATCACAGAATCAAGAATACTGAGACATCACAGAATCAAGAATACTGAAACAGTATCGAATCAAGAATACTGAGATATCACAGAATCAAGAATACTGAAACAGCATCGAATCAAGCATGCTGAGATAATACAGAATCAAGAATACTGGAACAATATCGAATCAAGAATATCGAGATATCACAGAATCAAGAATACTGAAACAGCATCGAATCAAGCATGCTGGGATATCACAGAATCAAGAATACTGAAACAGCAGCCATTCAAGAATACTGAGATATCATCAAATCAGAGATACTGAGATAGCACTGAATCAGAGATATTGAGAAATCATAAAATCAAGAATACTGAGATAGTAGCAATTCATGCACACAGAAATAGTAACAAATCAGAGATCTCGAGATATTATTAAATCGTGAATACTGAAATATCAGCAAATCAAAAATACTGAGATATCATCAAATCATAGATATTGAGATATCACGGAATCCATCACAGATTCAAGAATACTGAAATAGCACCGAATCAAGACTATTGAAATAACATCAAATCAAGAATACTGGGATATCACAGAATCAATAATTCTGAAATAGCACCAAACCAAAAATACTGAAATAGCAGCAAATCAGAAATACTGAGATAGCATTGAATCAGAGATATTGAGATATCATCAAATCAAGAATACCGAGATATCAGCAAATCAAGAACACTGAACTTGCAATAAACCAGAGATATTGAGATATCATCAAATCAAGAATACTGAAACAGCATCAAATCAAGAATACTGAGATATCAGAATAATCAATAATACTGAGATATCATAGAATCAAGAATACTGAGATTTCATAGAATGAAGAACACTGGAAAAGCATCAAATTCAGAATACTGAGATAGCAGCAAATCATGAATACTGAAATAGTAACAAATCAGAGATCTCGAGATATCAACAAATCAAGAATACTGAAACAGCATCGAATCAAGAATATTGAAATAGCAGCAAACCAGAGATATTGAGATATCATCAAGTCAAGAATGCTGAAATATCATCCAATCAAGAATACTGAACTTGCAGCAAACCAGGGATACTGAGATATCACCAAACTAGAGATATTGAGATATCAGCAAATCAAGAATACTGAAATAGCAGCAAATTATGAATACTGAGATAGCAGCAAATCAAAGATATTGAGATATCATCAAATCAAGAATACCGAAACGGCAACAAATCAGCGATATTGAGATATCATCAAATCAAGAATACTGAGATATCACCAAATCAAGAATACTGAACTTGCAGCAAACCAGAGATGTTGAGATATCATCAAATCAAGAATACCGAGATATCATCAAATCAAGAATACCGAGATATCATCAAATCAAGAATACTGAGATAACAGCAAATCAAGAACACCGAGATATCATCAAATCAAGAATACCAAGATATCATCAAATCAAGAATACTGAGATATCATCAAATTAAGAATAATGAGATATCATCAAATTAAGAATACTGAGATATCAAATCAAGAATACTGAGATATAATCAAATCAAGAATACTGAACTTGCAGCAAACCAGAGATATTGAGGTATCATCAAATCAAGAATACTGAGATATCATCAAGTCATGAATACCGAGATATCATCAAATCAGTAATATCGAGATATCACAGAATCAACAATACTGAAACAGCATCGAATCAAGAATACTCTCTATACTACTATACTTTTTATGACTGATTAATGTTTGACATCATATGGTGGGCATAACGATATAGCTAGAGCGTCTTACACTGTGGCTGGTTGTACATTATAAGCAATATTGCAATAGCACGTGTATATACGATGTAAACACTTGTTTTTGCAACTCTAGAAACTAGACAATACATAAACCCCCATTCCTATTTATGAACGTGACGTGACGTGCTAGTATGCTCGCTATTACTGAAATACCGAAATACCGACAATTACGCCATCGAGGGTGTTGTCCAGATTTCGTGCTGATTTATATATATTTATTGATATAACCATTACGTGGTCCGAGTATTAACTTTCATACGCCATCCAACCCTTTCTCCAAGAAGCGAAAACGGGGTTGGCTGGGGAGGAAATAAAATCTTAATTTCAGTTTAAAAAGTTTGCATATTGTAAATTTATCACATTTAATAGGTAATTTTAAGCAGGTTGTCAGATTTTTTCAGTAAATATTGTTTTTAAACTTGTTTTATTGTCGAAATATCCATTATAAAATCCAGTTTATATAAGCTTTTCCATCGCTTAATGGAATAAAGGCGGGACCATATAATGCAACGTAGTTTATCGGATAATATCGCTGACATTTAACTACCGACACATATGAGTATGTTAACATACAGACAGCAAACAACCGCTAGACTAAGAGTCAATAAATTGTCGTTGTCTTCACCGTGTTGTCTTATTGGCGCATACTATTATATTTGTCATTACCGTTCGTATTCGTGTACAGAACATTTACTTTTTTTTAAGAAGGCGTTTTAATGACAAACGTCTGCAAAACATATAAACTATAATTGTGTTTGCAACAAATGACGATTGTGTATTATCTACCACCACTTTTAGAAAAGCAAGGGAAATAAATGACCAAAGAAAAACAAAAGAGAAAACAACTGAATGTCATTTCTCTTTTGTTAAGACTACTTTGCCTTCGGCTCTGATACACTATTTGCCCCGATAATTCTACCAACTGAACTGTAATATGTTACCGTTAAAACTTTGCAAAAATAAAACGTGTTTTCGTTTACGTGTAGCAAAGTATAACCTCCCAAGAGCTATGTTTAGTGAATTTAAATGTTTTACAATATGACATCACAAGCCGTCTTACATCATACCATGTATGATGGCTTTGAATTTTTAAAAAATCATATGTTTTCAGATTTTATCAAAGTTAACGAACGTATAACCAGAGCAAGCTTAGTTTTAACATTTAGCTGATTCCACAAAACGCTATATGTTAAATTTTATAACATTTAGCGTTTAGTAATTTTTAGCATTTAGCGAAAGTTGTAACATTTAGCGTAAGATTTTTAACATTTAGCGGAATTTTAACATTTATCAGTGCTACAGACGAGTTTCATACATATGACAGGATTTTGGAAGAAATTTAACATTCTCCTAACCAAGTGATATTCTCGCAAAAAGATATTTTTTTGTGTGAAAAACTTTACTTGACGTAACACAGAGTGATATTATTATTAAACATTTTTGGAATACGACAATATGAAAAGACGTTACGTTGTGAACGAAGAGCATTATTTAATAATGAATTATTTTGAATTATTAAATATGCATCACTTACTTATTAAATAAGTATACATTGCAGGTATGCAGTGTCCAGGAGGTCTTGGCGCCGCATGGAGACGTTTACTTCTGGTCGGGCTGCGAATCCATTGGGGTATATTTCCGTTTGATTATATAGAGGATCTTACGGGAGTGACTGTGACTTATTGCTTTTAATAAACGTGTTGGATAACATGACAGCTATGATACTCGGCCGAGTATCCTATCTTTTTATCCAACGAGATGTGTTAACGTCAATAATACACTGTCACGAATGTAAGATTCTATTCATCACATAATATACATACAACATGATATTTTCAATTTATTGATGTCAATTTACCTTGTCTACGGCGTCAATTTGGAAGAGGAATCGTTACGTCGTTTTGATGTTTTCATGACATCAGCTACGTTACGCGGCTATAACGCGTTCGCATTACAAATAATGTGATAACTTAACCAAATTTAATGTTACTAAGATGCGTTTTATGAAGCAAGATTTCAAATAATGGTAAATATTCAGGTGTCTGAAATTATCGTTTGATATACCATGTAAACAATTGGGACTAAGAGTTTCACTGTCGCATGATTCGGTCCTCATTTGCATCTATAAAACACTGGTGTATTACGATAAATAGGGCATGACTTTATTTCACTCCCAGAAGCTATGCTATGTGATAAATAGAGGATATTTGTTGTTTTGGAGTGAATAACATATTTTATTTCATCGAGAAGTGAGAACTCTTTGTATTTTCACGAATGCGAATCACGACAAAACAACAAATTTTCTTTTTATTTTATGATTTACATAAATTTTTTTAGGGAAACTACGGAAGAACAACAAGGGAGGCAATTTCAATAACTAAGGCGCTTTACACATTTTTATTCATTATTTATATTGCTACTTCTTCTGCAGAGGCCATTTTATAATCTCTTTGAGTGAAGTAGCCTTTAAAAAGTAGTTCCGGCAGCTACTGTGAAAATAAAACTCTATATTTCACAATGTGAAATAACACTTGTATTTCAATGATAAAATACAGTATTTCATTACTTATCATAACAAGATTATCATTTACAAGAGATTATAAAATGGATTTTGATGTCTGGGTTAGTGTCATGAATGTTGATTTATCGGGGGACACTGTTTTAAATTTTGAACATAAGAAAAACGCATTATAATAGTCATTGCAGTTAAAGCTATACAGAATAAATACATTATCCTTGAAGATATCCTGTATTACATATCTGACGTTGATTCCGATCCCGTGTTGATTTTTGCCTTATCGTTGATGCAACGGATACTCAGCCAACTGTCTATTTATACTGAAGCAAAAAAGAAACGCAACTTGGGAATTTCCGCTATATATTGTATATACTGCATACTTAATTCCACATAATATTCCAACGAAATCAAAAGATGTTTTGTAAAAAAAAAAAAATTAGTTAGAGAAAGGACACAACCGTGTGATGTTGTAGACGTTTTAATCACAGTACACTTTGTAACAAGAAATTAATTAATTTTGAAGTTCCTCTTTTGAAAAATTGAGCCAATTCAATACTGTATTCAACGTAAAGAATTTGCAAAATTTTGCATTCTAAGTTTGCTCACATGTTTGAGCCAAACTCGTACTCTGTCAATAATGAAACTTGGAAGGAATACTATTTGCTGTGATATGTGTTGCTTTAGTCTATTTTACCTAAAGGAAAGGTCTTACGTAGCCATGTACCATTCGATTAACAGCAGCATATCCCGAGTTGCGTTTCTTTATCGTTTCAATATATACTGAAAGGAAAAAGAAACGCATACTCAACAAATTGCCTATATTACACTATTATACACACCTAATTCACGTAATATTCCAGATATATCTCATGGTGTTTTGTACAAAAAGGGGCTACAGCTAATTACAGAAAGGAAAACTCTGTCATGTAGTAGACATTTTAATCAAAGTATACCTTGTTACACGAACTTCATAAATGTTGAAGTTTCGTTTGAAAAAGTTAAGCCATTTCAGTATTGTGTTTAATGTTAAGAGACTGCAACGTTTAAAGCCCACGTTTGCCCACCTGCTTGAGCCAAATGCGCTTTCTGTCGATAATGAAACTTTAAAGGGGGTAACCATTGGTGTGTTCGGTGCTGTTTAAACCCTTTTTCCGAAAGGACAGGCCTAATGTCGCCCTGTACAATTCGAGTAGCAGTAGCATATTAAACATACCCATTATGCGTTTCTTTTTCCTGTCAGTATACAAACCCTTGACAAACTATTATACCTGCATCAAATTCGTCCCCATGATATTAAGGTACGTGAAAAAATCTTAAGCATTTAGCGCAATGTATGTCCTTAATTTAAATTTGTTTGAAACCCTTCACAGACATGCCAAGATCTCTCCGAGAGCAGTACTCTGGAAACAATTATTGGGAAAAGACAGACGTCGTTGAACACCCAACACTGTGTGTACTGTTGTCAGGCGGATCTGTGTAATAACAACTGCACGCGTAAGTGTCTTAATGTCTGACAACATTCGCTTTAGCGTAAACAAGATAAATGTAAATAATATTCCATGCGTAATCAGTCAACCACTAAACATGCAGTGCTTTGCAAAATGATAATGTCATAACCTCTTTTGACATTTTCTAACAAGTTTGATATAGATGTATGAAAGTGATCATTACCGAGCATATTAAGAAGTTTGAAGTTGGTAAATAACGTCACCACAGGCGTCAGGTTGTGATACAGTTAAGTATAGAGTTAATATATACAGTTATACTTATATTTGAGACTAAGAACATGTTGAACTGTTGAACACATTAGCCGGGAATGTGTACTAGTATGCTCTTTCACCTCGCAACAGTATTATGTATGTATAATATTTAGTATTTGCATATGTATATAATATCAGTTGTCGAATGTTATTAGCCACGTAGTCAGTTCCTGTAACTCATACCTTAAGGTCGATCCCTAGAGAAGAGGCGGAGACTAAATGTAAACCATTGATATATTCTAAGTATAATCTTCCCAGAAACACTTTCACCTACATTTTAATTAACGGTATTTGACTGTAAATCGTGAGGTATTTACCTATAACGTCCGACATTTGCATAACAAAAGAAACAGGAAATCGTCACGTTCAGCCTCGTTTTCGATATGTGTGCGTCACGTGATATCTATAGATAGCTCAGACAGCGTTATTGGGAAAGTGGTCTATTACAGCGTTCGTGAATTTGGCGCTACACAAACCAGCGTACCAAAGTTCTCTTGCCTGGAATGGTACAGCAGATCGGGCTGTGGATGGAAACACAGACGGTGAATATTTCACGGGCTTGTCGTGCACTCACACAGCTTCAGAGTCGTATACTTGGTGGGCGGTAGATCTGCAGAATGACTACCACATAACCAAGGTTAAGCTGTATGAAAGAACGGATGCGTATGCGGATGGTGAGTATGTTAAGAAATCGTACAACTTATCTTTCTTTTTTACAAATAATTTTGAGGCCCCATTCAACGGACTGGAATGTGTCTTCCACAAGAACGCACCGATGAATCGGAGTTTCGTCGGTGAGTGAGACTTAAACCTGGACATTTCGGGTTTCAAGTCCACTATGCTATGTAACACCGCAAAGAGCCCCCTTCGCATAAAGCTACTCGTTGAGCTCTATACGCAGGGGGATCTATGCAGGAAACAGGAGTTTTACTATTTCGCAAACTTGAACAGCAAAGCTCTATGCGAACGGTAGTCATAGTCAAACAGGATACAGCGCCAACACTGATAATGAATGGTATACACCATATCGGATGTGCAGTTCTTTTCTTTCATTGTAAATTCATTGTCGTGATACTACTTATATTCTCGCTGAACGTTTTAAAGTTTCCTAAATATTCAGTATATGCCCTCATTCCAGATATGTTCAAATCGCTTTCGGTTTGGGTTATTAAACATCAGTTTTGGAATTGTATCTACTATAAATATGAAATCTCTGCAACTGCATACGGAACTGAAATAGATTTCGCGATGTCCGTCCGTCCCTCATTCCGTCCGTCGCTCCGTCAGTCTATCATATCAGTTCGTGGCCATACATATGTAACGGACAGCTTGATGTTTATGATATTTTAACCAAATGTGTATCCCAGTAGGATGCGTCCGAGCAAGTTTCGTCCAGATCGCCTTAGTTGCGCTATAGGTACTGGCTCCGTACCCGGCGCGCAGTCTCGATAGTGATGTGCAAAGTACAAAAGGTTCAGGTGAATTGCGTTGATTGTTACTGAGACATGATAATTCTTGCACGTTTATAGGTTTGAGAAGAGATACAACTCTGTATTTACAGAGTTAAGGTTCTTAGCCTACTGATGCTACAGCTATGTCACTGCAGACATTCAAGCATCTACTGTAAGTTTCAAGTGATTGATGCGGAATTGTGTCCCCTGGCCTGTTCACAAGCAAATAATGGACTGAAGATCGGGTTAAAAATGGGAGCTCTATGCGAAGCGAATGTCGATACCCACCAAATCAGACGTACATGCGTTTCGCATAGGGCTCCTTTTTCAACACTGGAGCTCTATGCGAAACGTTCGTTCGTAATAGCTCCATTGGAGCTCTATGCGTTTGGTAGCTCTATGCGTTCTAACAATGCTACCCACTTGGCGGTTGCATATTATGTAAAACACACTAGAACAAACCAAAGCTATCTTACATAATTATATAATATTTTCAGTTAAGGTATGCACACATAACATGTCACTAGTTATTTTCCCGTTTTGAAAACTACCGCCTTTCAAACATGCTTTGAGTTTTAGTTTAAATGATAATAAATAAGTTTGATTTTAACCACATGTTAAACTGTTATTTTTAAAAGAGGAAATCGTTATATTTATACATCTGATTTGATCAATTGCACTTTTTATACAGGCCGGTCAATCCACCTCCAAGTACTGGTCAGCTCATATAACGCAACGGACATTGACCGTACGTCCAAACTCTTCACATTGTGTGGTGAGTATTTCGGCCACTCCAGTGAAGGGAACGAAATAACAGTAAAGTGTCCAACTAATACTACCGGGCGATGGGTGAGAATACAGCAAAACAATCCAAGCCGCGAATACATGCATCTTTGCGAGGTTGAAGTATTTGGTTTCTAACATGTGATTTGCAATATTAAACGGTCTAGCTATGTGTCACAGTGTTAACGTTATTATTGTTTTGTTATAAGTGTCTTAGAGCGTCTCCGTGACTGAGGGGTTAACGATGTTGCCTTGTAAGCCTTCTCGCCTTTCACCGCTGCGGGTTTGAGTCTGGGAGCTCGACTTGTAGGTGAGAAATGGCGATTCTTACGGATGGCAGGAGGTGTACAGTACTGGTTCACCCAGGAAAAGTGTGTGGTCTGCCTCCACTAAACAAAATTGACCGTCATATATAACCTTACAGGTGTTGAAAATGACGTAAAACACCATATAAACAAACAAACAAATTATAAGTGCCCTGTTTGATTGGGATGACGATATTTAGTGCTGTGTGGCGGCTGTATAAGGTCACCTCGACTAAAAGTATGTAGTGTTATTACTTATTGGTCCTTTGGAATCATCAAGCCCAATATTTGTGATTTTAATGTAGAATACCGCCTAAGCCGGTGCTAAATGGCGTGAGAAGTGTTGCACTTTTAATTACCTTTCATGAACAGACTCAATGAAACTAAATATGCTATTCATGTTTGTTGTTTCCAAGGGATCGTATTTGCAGTATGTATTCTTATGTATGTTTTGACAAACAAGGCAATAAGAATTGACCATCCGTTTTTAATCGCAATATACAATCGAATCAAATTTGTCTTGTCGTACCCTTAACGGTTTGTTCTCTTGTTCTCTGACTTCTGCCAAGTCATTGAGTACTTGATTTGTGGCTTTCGATACTTTTGTTTTCTTATATTCATATATACAAGATGATTGATGTGTTTTATATTTTTTATATTGCCTATTAATGCTGTATTGTTTGTTAGAGAATATAACTTGGTGAAGAATATATTTATCTAGACTGTCCCGTTTCATTGGGATGACAATAGGGTAAGAGTGAGGTTTGATGCACGTTAGAACCTGGTTTAAACACCTAGCGACCTTTTTTGCCACTGACAGTTCCAAGGCGGTAGCCTTATTGCCAACACTTTTATGTTTGTCTTTCAATCATCTTTGTTATTATTCTTTGTTTCTTTCGCGTGTTTTTGGTCGAAAGCACATTTCCTGTTCGACTTTTATATCTACTTTTAGTGTCACCTGGGTGGGTTAGTGTGTTTAGATTAAAGTAACACATCCTAAGTAAATCATTTATATTAAAAGAAAACTATTTGTCGTAACCATAAAATGGTCAAGAACTAGCCTTTTAAAGAGTTTTTATAATAGTTTTAAAACAACTACACATTTAGTAGTAACGAGATATAAACAATATCGAAATATAAACAATGCTCGGCAGTGGCGATATATGTCGTAGCCTTCAATTCCGATTATTTTGCTATTTGTTGCCGACGAGGTTGACTCAGATAACATAACAATGTTACTAAGTCAAATGCATTACTTCATTTAATAAGTATACTGATAATCGTCACGAATAAGACGCATTTAAGTCTCCAAATCGTCGGACCAACTGGCATTGAAAGAGCCTATGGCAATATTAGGAAAGTTTAACGCATTTTGCAACTCAAAACAAAATAAACGTCCTGAATTGTCTTTAAAATATTAGATTCTTATCTAAAAATAGTAGTTCTGAGAAATAGCGAAAACAATCTTATTCATAACTACAATTTATTGCATAATGGTGTGTTCTCTACAAGTAAATAACATCAGTCAAGACAATTGATAGGTGACTTTAATATGCCATACATTGTGCCTAAATAAGAATACAATTTGAATAATCTTGATGTTTGCTCGAGTTATTTATATTTACGAATTTATTTTAAAAATTAATATATATATTAGATCAGGTCACTGCATTTATTGTTTTTGCACTCCTTACACATATAGAGGATATTTGTTTGTTTTGAGTGAATATAGGATTTATTTTCGTCGAGAAGTCAGAAAATATTTATATTTAGATAATATAGAGTGAACATATTTGAGTTTTTTCACTTCGAGATATTCTGTTATATAGAATCTATTCACAACCTGGACGATTATGCAGAAAACAAATAATGCGCCAAAACAATGACGTCAATAACGTCAACAACGTAAACAACGTCAACAGTTGCATGACGTCATTTTGAGTTCTGAAATATAAACAATGAAAATATTTTAATCATAAAATCCAATATTTCACTGGAAAGTATATAATAAATGTGTTAACCAAACATTAAAGAAAAATGATATGCAATGTCAAGAAATTACTAGTATTAATTCTAGAGGGTATTGCATAATGTGTTTAATGTATTTACTATTGTACGGATTTTAATTCAATGTCTTGCAATTTCCTGGGATTTAAATAACTGGTTAATTAGGTTAGTTGCGTACGAAACTGTAAGGTCTTGTGTATGGGTTTGGTAATAACTTCAGAATATTTTTCTCAGTTTTCTGGCATTTGTTACAACGTTTCCCTCTACTGTAATCATTGTAACACAGAATGCTATTTTTTAAAGTAAATATAACAATCGAACAGGAAATACAGCTTTCACAGAACACATTAAACCCCAAAACATGCAAAAAAGACAAACAAAAATGGCTATAGTAATAATAAAGGCACATGACGTCACAAACACAATTTTGACAGTAGTAGGGCTGTCGTCTTGGAACGGTCAGTGGCGAAATGGCCGTTGGGGGTTTAAAATATGTTCTAGGGTGCACCAAACTTCACACTTACCCTACTGTCATCCCAATTAAACGGGACAGTGTAAATAAAGAAATCCCCGCCATGAACTATTTTCTAACCAACAAGGCAGCATTAATAGGCAATATAAGTAAAACACAAAGATGCTCGTATATAGAAATACAAAATAACAATAGCCTAGAAAGCCAGAAAGAAGGAACTCGATGACTTGTCAGAAGCCAGAGCAACAAGAGAATAAAACTTGTTCATAAACATATATTGAACAGTGCAGTGTTTTTGACATTTTCCTTTAACTATTGGTGTATAGTATCTGAATGTAGTGGTGTATAGTATCTGAATGTATTGGTGTATAGTATCTGAAATGTATTGGTGTAAAGTATCTGAATGTATTGGTGTATTGTATCTGAATGTATTGGTGTATAGTATCTGAATGTATTGGTGTATAGTATCTGAATGTATTGGTATTGGTAGGATAGCTGCTTTTATGACAGCTTGAATAACATATAAAGTATAAGGCTTTGAGGAAGCACTTGATTTGTCAATCAGGCAATGTTTTCGGCCCGTTTCACTCAATCGGAAATAGGTTACATAACTGTTTCGCTACACAGTTAGGCCACGTGCAGGTGTATCTACGTTAAAAGTAAGTATACAATTCGAACAGAAAATGCAGCTTTCAAAGAACACAGTAAACCCCAAAACACGCAAAAAGACAAAAAAGAATGGCAATATTAATAATAAAGACATATGACGTCATAAACTCAAAAAAGGTTGACAGTAGGGCTACCACCTTGGAACGGTCAGTGGCAAAAATGCCTCTGGGGTTTTAAACCAGGTTCTAGGGTGCACCAAACCTCACACTTACCCTAATTCATCCCAATTAAACGGGACAGTGTAAATAAAGAAATCCCCGCCATGACCTATTCTCTAACCAACAAGGCAGCATTAATATGCAATATAAGTGAAACACAAAAATACAAAAGGATCAATAGCCTATAAAGCCACAAAGAAGGTACTCGATGACTTGGCAGAAGCCAGAGCAACAAGAGAATAAACCATTGAGGACACGAAAACACAATACCGCAGACAAACATCAGACGTCACCGTCCTTTTGGGTTTTAGGTAGATGTCATCATAGAGTCCGCAGCCTGTCCGGTCATCGTACACTTAAAGAGGAAAGCATAGTGGCGAATTGTAAATGGTTCCACTACCAAGAATGCAGTACGTTACAAAATGATAGGATCATAACCTCTTTTGTTAAATCTTTTACTAAGTTTAACAAATATAATATGAAAGTGATTATGACCAAGAATCTTACGAAGTTTGTAAATTACCATATAAGTCATGTTGTGAATATATAAATACAAGCAGAAGAGTTCTTAAATTACTTTTATATTTGGAAAGAAGATCAGGGTTACGATAATACAATTTTGCAAAGGTTTTACAACGTTTATGGTAGCGGTAGTCCTGATGAGTAGCTTTTTAGTTAAACAAAGATTACGAATATTAAAGTCCTCAACTCGAGTACAAGCTCTAGAAAAACGAATAAGTTGAGACAAATAGACCCCATAAGAAGTTGCTCGGGGAACATCCCCATCTAACTGGGGATAATTAAAAATATCGAAATTAAAATCATCTCTCTTGTCATAGATTTTGCTAATTGTTTCACCACTTTCAACAGAGAGATGTAAATCGAGAAAAGAAGCGTTAATATCGGAACTATACTCTTTGTTAAGTGGAAGTTCTTTAGGATATATAGCATTAATCAATGTAGAAAAAAAGGGTTGTCACTCAATGTCCAGTATGTCATCCAGATACCGAGAGGTGTCATTAAAGGCTTCAATAACATCTGCCTGGGTATCTGGTGAAATACCCAGTATGAAATCTCTTTCATAGTAATATAAAAGCAAATCTGCGACAAAGTATGTACAGTTCGCACAAAGTGATACCAACACTTTGTCTATAAACGGTGGTTTTATACCTGACGAAAATATTATCCAATAGAAAAATAAGTGCTTCACAAACGTTTAAAAAAGGATTCATGTTTCTTTCAAGTTATTAATAAAAGAGCTTTTATTATAGACGGCATGGTGAACAAAACAGTTTAGTGAGATGTAAAGGCGGCTTATTTACATATAAACGATTTGCTTACATACATTGGCACTAAAGACTTTTTTATTTATATCTATCATATTTCAATAAAGCATTATTGGTATATAATCAATGATATTGCAATAATTATCATAAAACATTCTTGTATTTATTATAGTAATGGATTAATTTCAATCTTCAGAAACGTTCAGCATGATGAAACGGTATGTCACACATAATAATTTGGTTTGTATTTCAAAGGTCAAAGTCACACTTGAAGGTCAAATTTAAATGAGTCAAATTTGTGTCAATGCTTAAACTTTAAAAGTACTGAAGGGAAACTGATGAAAGAGCCATACATAGTATCCAGTAGAGCGCCCGAATGCCCTCTTGGACCTATTGCTTTTAAATGTAAAACTCTTGAAAACAAAATGCTTCATACGAGATTGCCACTTTTCTTAAACTCTAGGAAAAGACTCGCGCAAATTAAACAGAAGCAAGCTATTCTTCAATTAAAAAACAACCAGTTATAACTCTATGTAATTTCTATTACTGTTTGGTTTATTTTATATTTTGTTCAAGTACACTATAACCTTATTAGTTTGCCAAAAGGGCACGCAGTCAGTTCTGAAATTTCTGTTCGTATTTTCGCGCTTTTATCAGAAATAAAAGCAACATTAATATCCATGAATCGTAGTACTGGATTGTCAACCTCCATTTTCACTTTCTCCGAGACCCAAATTTTCCTTTTGTGACTTAAAATCTTTACACCAAATGTGCTTTCGTTCTTTCCGATAAAGACGCTCTGAACAGATAAATTTCATTTTCCTGTTCGATTTTTATATCTATATTTACTGTCACAATAGTGTTGTTTGTGCCGTACATCCAGTCAATATTGTTATCTTTTCATCGCACAGGGATTTTATGACATTCATTTATCCAGTTTTCCTTAAACACGTGTGTTTCTTATTCCTCTTTAAAGTTGTTCTGTGTTTCCCTGTGTGTTTGTGGTTGATTGTTGTCCTTGAATGCTACTTTTACTGTTGGATTTTTATCTATATTTGCATTCCCCTTATCCGTATGTATTGCAATGACGTTTCTTCAGCACTTATATTCGTACACGATAACATTAGGTAAGAGAATTCCGTTTATAATAGATTGTTGGTATATACTTGTGTATTCTCTTAATCCTACTATCTGACTACCTCAAGAATAGACGCCAAAGGTTTGTCATCCCTGGAACTAAATCAAAATGGAACAAGATAAATGCGGGCGTCCCTCAAGGATCCATCTTAGGACCCCTTCTTTTTCTTGTTTATATTAATGACATTGTTGCTGATATCGCTTCTAACATACGCTTATTCGCCGATGATACTAGTCTTTATATTATTATAGAACATAACAATGTAATTGCAGAATCTGCAAAAACTTACCAAATGGTCTAACAAATGGCTTGTAACGTTTAATCCTACCAAAACGGAAGCATTACTTATTTCGAGTAAACGCAACAAACCAGTGCATCCGTCAATTATGATGTTAGACCAACACATACAAGAAGTTACCTCCCATAAGTCTCTTGGTTTAATTTTTCTAATGATTGTAGTTGGCAATCTCATATTGAATACATTCAATCAAAAGCTTGGCCTAGAATAAACATAATGAGGAAGTTAAAACACCAGTTAGATAGGAAAGCACTTGAAACAATATACATATCTTTTATAAGGCCACTTTTAGAATATGCTGACGTCACATGGGATAATTGTACAGCTTACGAAAAAAATGAGCTTGATAAAATACAAAACGAAGCTGCAAGAATTGTTAAGGGTACAGCTAAACTAGTGTCACTTCACAATTTAAATCAAGAGGTAGGCTGGAATCTCTCGACTCGCGTAGGAAAAAACACAAACTTATTTTATACTATACAATGATTAGTGGTTTAACACCTCAGTACCTATCATTGTTAGTCCCAACACCAGTTCATGCTGCATCTAACTACAATTTACGCAATGCAAATGATTTTCAAACCATTAATTAAAAGAACAAATCTTTACTTCGATTCATTCCTTCCTTCTGCTACTCGTGAGTGGAACAAACTTCCACCGGAGGCCAGAAATGCCGCTTCCATTGACTCTTTCAAACATTACTTATACCGTAACCAAGTGCATACCCCATCATACTATTACAAAGGTTCTAGACGGCACAATTTCTTCATACTCGTCTTCGCACTAAATGTAGCTCATTAAATCATGACCTGTACTCAAAAAATATTACGGATTCACCGACATGTCAATGTGGAAGCAACGAAAATACACACCACATCTTTTTGAACTGCCCTCTTTATTTAAACATTCGTATGGAAATGTTGGATACATTAATACCACTTTGTAACGTCTCATTAAATATACTATTATACGGAGATCCGTCGCTCGCAATCCAAACAAACATAGCTATATTCGAAGCTGTGCACAGGTACATCATGTTGAGTAAACGGTTTTAACTGTATTTTTTAACAAAAATTGAACTAGGAAGCTGCCTACTACTATCTTATTTATTTGAATTGAATGTTGTTTAACGGCTCATCAACACAGTATAGGTTATTTAGAGCCGCCCCAGAGAGAGGGGAAGGATACATAGTAATCCGGGAACCTGCCCTACTCTTATTATCGAATAGATTCCTATGGTTCCTATGGTTCTTTAACGTGCTCGGAGGATAGACCGGTTTACGTCCCCATCCGACGGACGAGGCTAAGGTAAAGTGTCTTGCCCAAGAACACACCGACGGAACTCAGTGGCACCACGGAGGATTGAACCCGGGGCCTCCGGTTACAAATCCGCCGCGCTACCGACTGCGCCACGCCAGCCCCTTTATTTATTTGAACAGGGGAAGGCTATACGCGATTTGTGCTGCATGCGCTCGTTGCCCCACCCCACTGTCAGCATCCTGTGTATCCCAAACGTTTTCACTATCCCCCCCCCCCCCCCCCCCCCCCCCGATTCTAAATTACCTTAGCTTCATTTGTTTTTCTGCCTTAGCATTTTCGTTTTGCTCAACGTTTATATGTTATCTTTGTTATTTTTTCCTACACTTGTAATGTTTTGGATGAAGTTCACAGCTCTAATAATTGTAAATATAACCGTCATTGTTATTTATTACAAACAATCTTTCCTAGGAGAAGAATTCTATAAGCAGTTTGCTTTCATTCCAATCCTTTAATATAATTGTACAATGTATATATGAAATGTTGTAAATCATTGAAAAAATAAAATACGTTTAAACCAAACTGAGATTGCAATATTTGTTCTACAACAGGACAACCTCGTGGAACTCCATGATTGCATCTTCAGAAATCCTGAAAGAGAAGATTGATGCATGCACCTTCGTCCCTCGGATTTTTTTTATCGTATCATAGATTGGTTTTCTTTTAGGCTGCAACTGCTGTGGTTGTAGTTTAATACAATTCTGGATACATCCTGAAGTGTTTGTTATTATGTTTTTTTTTATATAGTTTTACAATAACATATACGAGTATCTTTTCCTAATTTCTCTGGATGAGAACTTCATTGTTAGAGATTTCCTTTTGATGTGGGTATACTTGGTACTGGGGACAGAACAATAGACAGAACAATAGCGAGGCATACAATATATTATGCTAACTAGTAGGTCTTATTGCATACTGACGGTTCCAAGTCGGTAACCCTGTCCTCACCACTTATTGCGTCGTGTGTTGTACTTATCATTTTGTATTGGATTTGCTCTTTGTTTCTGTTGCAGGGCGGTGCCTACGGTGCCATTGCTGTGATTTCAATAGGACCGTTTTTCACATTTTATCGTTTTCGGCGATATTTCCAAATATCTCATATTATACCTTTTTTTCAATGGCGACGTGCATATGTCATTAGATCATTAAATTTACACATCTCGTAAGTACTTAGTCAGAAGAATTTACACACGTACATTGTTTGTAAAAAGAGTCAACCCACCAATTAATATACAACGTATTGCTTGTTTCTATGTTACATTTTCAGTTCGACACTTCGGCACCATCTGAGATGGCACATTCTAGTTATTATTTTTGAAATCATTGATGCCTAAATATATTAATTTAAAGTGATAGCAATGCGCGATACACGGCTTATACCATGTTTTTGGGTCAAAATATGGAAAAATCTAACTAAATGTGCTGAAAATTGGAATTTTTTTTAAAAAATCAGCTAATGTATTTCAATATTTTGTTTTGAGAACAATATGCGATAAATATGTATGTTATCGAATTATATTGTTTTTATTGTTATAATTTGATTATGTTTCAATATTTTGGGCAAAAATTCGATCAATGACGGAAAACTGGAACATTTTAAACAAAGATTATTTTGGTTTTAAATTAATAAAAGTAACTTCATTTTTATAAAACGCTTAAGTTTCATTAATACAACTATATATTTAGCAAAGATCTCGGAATGCTGTTTCTTAAAACCACCGGAAGCATTTTGAAATTAAATTTGATTTAAAAATCATATTTACGTTTACATTTCTTAGCTGCAATGTTTCTTATCTGACAATTTATTTTGAAGCGAAACGAGAGGGGGAACACATGTTCACAATTTTAAAATCGGTAAAAACTGGAAATTGCGTTTGGCAATTTTGTTAAACACGTCCGTCTACCACATCTTTTCTATTCCTATTTAGAATATTATAGTTATACAAATGCTGAAATTGTTAAACATGTTAAATAAAATTAAACCCGTTAATCTAGAATACCTTTTTTTAGAAACTAATAATTTAATTTATTTTTCAAAAGTTGTTTTCAGTGTTTTAAAATTGTAAACAGTATCGGCCACAACTGTGAATGGACTTAATTGATAGCATCACTGTTTATTGGTATATTTTCGACGTTTAAATTTACATGTTGTATGTCATTTATCATTTTAAAAGGTAACGGTATTACGGCTTTGTTCAAATTTGTCGAATTTAGTCGTATGTAGTTGATGTGCATTATGTGGTTTCCATTAATCGATTAGAAAGCTTATATTAACAGGATTTTATAACTGATATTTCGACGATACAGAACGTTTAAAAACATCTTTTACTGAAAATGTTTTAATTTTACAATATTCAAACGTTATCATGGTTATAGGTCGAAATTAAGGTTTTATTCCATACCCCAGCCAACCCAGTTTTCGCTTCTTGGAGAAGGAGTTGGATGGGGTATGAAAGTTAATACTCAGACCACGTAATGGAGGCTTCAATGGTGTTTGTCTTAATGCTGGTTGCCTCGGGGATCCACACGCGAACGCTTAATGATAACTATGAGAGTATATCCATGTTATTAGACGAAGAAGTGTATTGATTATATTAAAAGATGTCTATGTTTTCAACTATTTATGGCCATTCATCAACTCACTAATGAAATAATATTACCTGTGAATGAGTGCATTATTGGTTATCGTATCATCAGTTGTACGCTTATTTTCGTAAGACTTAGATATACTTGGGGGTCATTTACTTAAAGTATGTGTAAAACGTTAAATTAGTTCATTTGATTGTTGAACAAGATAAGCAATATTTCGTAGTTTAGTTCTCTTAAAGCTACAGGCGCTATACGTAAGTCGCATGCCTCTTTGAAGGCGAGTCTTTATTCGTAATTTTATATTCACGAGCTCGGAAATCGGGTATTTAAGCGATCAAATTTAACATAGAGCATCATATACTCAACAAACATCGTGTTGTGCACATTGTACCTGTACACAGGCAGAATAATAATTTAGAATAAAAAAGTGTTTCACACTTGGTCAACTAAAGTGGTTCACACTTGGTCAACTACCACTATTGATTTGGACTTCTGATTGGTTTGAAAAAAATGTTTAGGGTCAATTAAGGCATATAGTCAGATTGTAAAGTAGATTTTGATTGGATTAAATTACCAAAATCGTTACAAATCCCCATAAAACATCAATATATTATATTTCCACGATCGAACCACTGAACTACGGCGACGTCTTGAGAAAATTATATAATTATTACGATGTATTATGACGCTAAATAACTTTACAGAACAATACTTTATTAACTCAAATCACAACAGTGACAAACGAGTATACTATGCATAGTTATTTTCATAAATTAGCAATATATTATTACAGTTACTAAATTCCTAAATACATAATAATTAAGAGCAACTAAATTAACCGATTATGTATGACTAGGATGAGAAACATGTGTGTGTGTGTGGGGGGGGGGGGGGGGGGGGTCCGAGGGTGGGGATTGTGCCTATTAAGAATTATTGGTCCTTTTATTTATAAAGTATTTGCTTTGGGTATTACTTTGACGGAGGATTAGTCTTTGACCGAGGATTAGTTTATGTTTTGAAACAGACTATAGGTCGCCTTCACGTACGGAATACCAGATCGATTTATAGTTGACCCCATTCGCGACCACTCGGCCAGTAAGTTCAGGATCGAGATATTGCGAAAAATCTGACCTGGGCAAAAAAGAAGCAACACACGTAGTTACAAAATCTTATAAAAGTGACAACATCTGGGATTTATACAACATTCTTGTGCAGGAGGGAAGGATAAGGTAGTCAAGACATTTGGTACTTATAGAATCGCAAATAAAAGCACACAAGAGACGGTTCAAATACCGTTCCGGATACTTGTTTTGTTTTGAAATGATATCGGATGCCGTATTTTGATAGACGTTATCTGTACAAAGGCTACATAAAATAAGGTATTTCTGCCTTATATACTGACTTTTAGGACGTTCGTCGAATTAAAACTACTTAATTAAAACGTGACTCATTCATATTCATCAGTAAGTACTAGTTTAAGCACAGCGTCTGTAGCTTTAAGCAATATTACTTATATAGACACTATATAATGTCCAGGTACTGTAAAAAGCACTCACTCACATTGCATTACATTCACAATGTACTAAGATGCATTGCACATCTTTAAGATATTTATTACTAGAAAATATGATAAATCCACATTGAGAGATTATTTAGATATCGTTAAACACACTCACAGGCATGCATATACGCATATATATCATTTCAGTTTTAAAGTGTACATACAAACAACCAAATTCTCGTGCAATCTTCTTTATTTTATAACACAGGCATTTTAGAACTAACCTCAGTTCTTGAACAGTTCTAGAACTAATAACAGTTCTTGAACATTAAAGTTCAAGAACTATACAAGTTCTTGAACTTCAATACTAGTTCAAGAACAGTTCTTTAAGTTCTAGAACAGTTCTAGAATGTTCTAGAACTGACTAGTTCTAGAATGTTCTAGAACTGACTGTTAGTTCTTGAACTTTTCCCGCAGGGGATAACGCCCATATTAACAAACAATGAATATTTCAGCATTTTATTCAAGGCCGAAGCTGACCTATCTGATTTATGAAGTAAATGTCATTAGGAAAGGCCCCCGACAGCCTACTGAGTTATTGGCTATTCACAAGGAAGGCTAAGTTGTTGAGGTGAGGAGTGGTATTAGGGGGTAAGTTATCCCAAAATCAAACGGGTTGACAATATGACCACAACCTTGGAACTGGCAGTGGCATAAAGGCCGCTGAGGGGTTTAAACCAGATTATCGGGTGCACCAAAACTCAGTAATACAATACCGACATTCCAATAAAACGTGTAAATGAACAAGACGTCACGCCAAAGGTCACTAGTAGGGCAAGGACTTGTATAGGTTTTACCCTAATGTTCGGGGCACTTGTTTCAGTTAAATGTTTTTTAGCAAAATTCTGGGTACATCCTGAAGTACCTTATTTTCAAAAGTAGGTCGAGAAATAAATATGTTACAGCCAAAATACTTTTTAATGTTTTATCCCCATTTTAACTCACTGTTGTTGGAACCTAAGAAAATTAGAAAATCTTAAATAATATCAGCAGTTTATAGTTAAATTTTGCCTGAAATGTCCATAAAAACCGTTGGTTGAAACAAGCGCCCCGAACAATGTTATGTACGTAACGAGTTTAAAAGCAATGCTGTTGGCGGTTTTGGAGATACACCTTAAAAAAACAAAAAAATAAAAAAATAAAAAAATAACAACACTTTTACCAAGATTTCATGACAGTTAAAGTTTCTCCTGTTTAAACTATCCTCCGTTATCTAGTGTACATTTGCTCCTTCATATATAACTATACTAACGGAAAAAAGAAACGCCACTCGATAATGTCCGTTAGTTAATTTGTATGCACACTTACCTCCATGTAATATTCCAGAGAAATCCCAAGCTGTCTTCGTTTTTATTTTATTTTAAAAAAAGGTTGCAGCTAGTTAGAAAAAGGACAAAATTGTGCCCGTTGTATACTTTTTAATCACATTACACTTTGTAACAAAAAATCATAAATATTGAAGTTTCGCTTTGAAAATTTGAAAATAAATGTTAATGCAAAGAGATTGCAAAATATTACATCCTAAGTTTGCTCACCTACTTAAGCCAGACGCATATTCTATCAATAATTAAACTTTAGAGACAATAATTGGTATGGTATGTGTTGTTTTAGGCTCTTATCCGAAAGAAAATGTCTAATGTACCATTCGATAAATAGCAGCATATTATACATACCATATATCGCGGAAATTCCCGAGTGGCGTTTCCTTTTCCCTTTATTATATATAGCTATATGGGAGATTGCACACATTCATCTTACAAGAAAATGATATTGTCAATCGTTGACATGTACCGCTGTTGTCATGGGTTGAATGAGTAAATATTGTTGATAATTAAGGTTTATTTAGTCTTCATCAATACATACTTGGGTCAATAACCTTGGATGATGTGGGAAAGTAGGCGTCACGATATAATCTGAACGGCAAAAGAAAAGCATCATTTTATAATTTTAATATGCGTCTGTGTATCGTTACTTTTATCTGTCGGACATTTTAAACATTGTCAATAAGCGATTTTTCTCCTTTGGACATGTTAACAGTGAACAGTTTCGACCATTCAAATATATTTAGTTTATGCCTATGGAAACACTGTAATTTAAATCATAATTTATACATTCAAATTGTGATGCGTTTCTTTTGGATTTCAGTATATTTGATGACGAAACAGATCTTCCAATTATACTGTATCTAGCTCATCTTTTACATGTCTTGTTAATTCACTGATCCTATATTTAGATGTATGTTATCTCAACAAAACATCTCAAGGACATTTTGGTTAGGAAAGACTAATTACTATTTTTTTATTCATGAATTTATTCTTTCAAAACAACTTATTTAGTTTTGTGAAAAAAAAATAATTACAATTTACACTGCTATTGATTTCAATAAAACACTATTAAATATATACGGAAATAAATAAAAAAAACAATGAGTACACATTATGTAATATACATATATCTTGCGGAAAAAACTACTTATACAACAATATTGGACCAATACATTGTTTATGTATTTAAATGCCTTAAACAATTTAAAATTACATTAAAATAGTTTTGCCAAATATGCGTTTGCTCAGTAATATAATTAATTCACCACAAAAACAAATTTAAAAAATGGTGTTTTTTATTTAGAATGACTCGTGTATATCAATGATTATTAAGCAAATGGGTATGTTGTAAGTGTTATGTGTATAATCACTACATTTCTATGAAGGAGCCGATAGCTGCTCTGTTGCTATATTTTATTTATAAATATTGAGACTTATACTCAATGACAAACCGTTATGAAACCTACCAATAGTATACAACTATCTACTTCTGTTGAGGTCAGTAGTTTAAAACGACTGACTATTGACCCGAAGCAGTAATCTATTGTCCGTGACAAAGCTGAGGTCAATAGTTTATTGCTCAGGGTCAATAATCATTCCCGAGGATGAATAGTTTTTAACTATTTACTGAAACAGAGGTAGATTGTTGTTTTATTATACTGAATCGTATAAACTCCGTTAGTTTGCTTACTTTTTGCTTACTTGTTTACATGCATGAAGTCACGTCATGGGAAAGCGTAACGTTATTTCAGACCATTGACCTGCAAAAGGGACTATTGATATTGAACCGGATAAGAAACGTTCTAGGTTTACAACCACTAATTACATGTAAGCTTGCGAGGTGTAGTCGAATGTAGTTCCCATAATAAAAAGTAATCCCTCCTTTTTTGATGAAAATGGGCATTAAAAGTAGGCGAAAACTGCCCTTTTCTATTCGATTATGTGGTAGTATGTATAAGAAGCGTATTAATAAGTTTTACTGGATCACTGATGAACATTTTCAAAATTTCGGCTCTATGCTTACATGAAAACATCTGTACCTTTAACTGTTTAGTAAACAAACAAGAACTTTCTTACATGTGACCCCACGTTTTCTGGTGATTTTTCAAGTGGAAAATTTGTTTTCTATATGAACATTACACTGCTGCATTATCCATACTTGAGTTTTATTTGCAGCAAATCATTAATATGTGACACTTTAACATTGGTGTCTATGGGGAAAATAATTAGTGGTATAATACCTTCTAAAGTCGAAAGTTCATACTAATGACTTACACGTGACCGCCTTTTAGCCAATGAAAACTGCGGATTTAAAATAATATATAATAACTTAGTATTCAATATAAGAGGATTGTCCAAAAAGTTAGCAGACAAATTCTGCCTTCTAAAAACTACGTTAGTTATATCATTTAGATATATTATATCACGGTAAAGCTAGTCAAATTTACAATGTGGAAAGCAATACTGAACATTATTTACACATTTAATAGTTACAGTGCATGTTTAAGCCTGCCACAGAAAGATCAAAAAACGTCGATACATTCAGATCATTTATCGTAAATTTAATACATGCGGATATGAAATATTGTTTTGCAGTTCAATTTAAATATCAAACTGAAACACGCTAGGAGCGCCACTTTACCCGGTCCAGAATCTCTGTTTATATCGCAGTTTTCTGCTTAACTTAACTCGATATCCGCGATACCGCAATGTATTGAAAAGTGGGTGGGGGTATTTGTTTTCAATCGTGGACAATCTGATGTATATGAGCCGGACTATAACATTAAGCTTCCAGACAACATTTACTACAAAGATGTCAACTCAGACACTGCATTTTGTAACATCAGTGTTGACACTCTAACGTGTTACCTCAAGCAATTTGATAAGGAATTTGAGGTGAACAGCATCAATACATTTTACAGGGAGAATTGTTTAATAATAACCAACTATATGTGAGCAGTTGCTCTCATGCAGAAATGAAAAAAAGGTGTCACATACAAGGTGGATATGGTATTCAGCAAATCTGGTGACATCGTTGATGCAGTTGTATACTGTCTTGTATGCAGCATTCATGTTCTCGACAAAAAATAACTATGAAATTGAAGAGAAATATACCCAAAAACTGCAAGAATTTTATAAGTGCAAAAAGTTCATCGGTAGCCCACTGAAGGCAAATCAGTTGAATTTACCAGGATTAGATGAATTCACATCTCTTGATTTTGACCAAGACCATTATACCTCAGGAACATCCCTGGTTACGCGGACCACTTCAGGAATGGTTGTATAACTTTCCATGCAAAATCAAAGATGCCAATATTGCAGATACTTACACCCGCTAACAATTTAGCAGTGGCCCATGATCACCTCTACAATCTTTTTACTCCAGAAGATCTGTTTCTTGAGAACATTTCGGTGACAAAATTTGCACCAGACAAGCGAAAATCTGCGGAAGAAAGTACTATTGGACAAAGCCAAAACCCACAGTGGTACAATGAACATACACAGCGACTTTCATCGTTACTGTTGGGTTGCGTTGTGAAATCTATTGCAGTCAGAAAGAACAGGTAGGGTAAAACTGGCAAAGTCGTTAGTCACGGTCACAGAAATAAATACCCCAGCAATACACAATGGTAAAATATGAAGATATGGCTGTTACAGGAGAAGATGTAAAGAAATGTGGAATTGTAGTGTCGGAGCAATACCCTTATATTTCGTGCTCACCAGATGGCGTCATAGACAGTATGTGTATTGCTGAAGTAAAGTGATCTTTTACGGCTAACAGTCAGGACGCAAGTGGTTATTTTCTTGTAAGGATAAAACAATCAGTGTTAAAAGCGTATCCTATTTGAAAGAGAACGAACATTCAGAGCTCGTTTTAGATGAAACACACGACTTCTATTTCCAGATTCAGGCCAGCTTCTTTGCACAGGAGCAGAAGAATGTGTACTAGTTGTTTACGCGACCACTGACATGGTGCACACCAAAATACCACGCAATGATGAATTCATAAGGGAAATGGTGGACAGTTTACGTCTCTTCTTTGATCTCTATTTCAAACCAGCTCTATTCGAGAAGAGGTTTTACAAGAAGTAAATTGATTAAGACAAATTTTGGATTTCAGTAGGTGAAAAGATCAGAATTTATTTGCAAAAGAGAAAAAAAATATAATCACATGTATTTTAATTAAACTGGCGTGAAATAACATGTGAAGCAGCCGTTTTGCTAACGTGATTGGTTGACATCAATACAAGTGGCTGATGATGAAATAGCAATTTATTATGGAGTCCAGTGCACAAGCATTGAGGTAGTTTTTTTGTTTGGTGTGTATAAAGAAGACAAGATTCAACATGCGACGTCATCCTACGACAACATATATAGGCAACTACAATATTTCTTCTTCTATTCCTTTTTAGAGTTGAGTGATAAACAGAATATCACATTCATGTTGATTTAATATCACTAACTTAAGTCGTTGTATAAAATTGACAGACTCGCATCTGACATCTTCAATCTGTTTAGTAGTATACGATATGCTGCCAAATCGATCATCGGCATTGTGTAAAATAATTTACCAATAAAATAAAATATGCATATTGTTTACTTCACTATTTCAAGCTTTCAGTCCTATCTAGACGGTGTCTTCTTGTAGCAGTAAGTTCAATGCTCAACTTTATAGTGTTGCTACACTGAAATATTATGCCATAGACGCATGACATGATACCGAGCCACCCTGTTACATATAATGATAATACTTTAAAAGGACCCACAGCAATGTTGATTTGTTTAAAACTTGCGCATCCTATTCCGAAATCTAAATTTTCATTTGATTCAAATGATACTGGATTAATAAATCAAGGTGCCAGTTGTAATTCTTGATATAAAATTCAAGATTGCCGTATGCCCCTTTGCAAATTTACTTTTCGTTATTATATGTTATTGCTATACGGTGAGATGAGGATGGCTCCCCTGACCCCTCACATCTCCCCTGACCCCTCATATCTATGAGTAGTATATTATGGGTGGGGCCCAAAAATGCTAAAAGTGACCAAATGTGTTAATAAGCCTCAGGCGGCGAAAATGTACTACTTCGATGACGACGTTACCATGGCGATTATACGGGTGTAATCATCCGTTTTCTTGGTCACCGACTTACGGAGTTAACCGATAATCGCCAAGAGCGTGAGTGAGTATTGTAGAATGTACGAGATTTGTCAGTTTACGTAAATTAGCGATGTTTGCCGAACTTGACCGAAGGTTGTTTTGTATGTGTCATATTTTTGGGCAAACAATTAACACAGAAAGCCGTTACTCGTGAAAGGTCAACCAAGAGGTAAATAATGCATTACGTTACGAAACAGATGGAGTATAACGAAATTTAATGTACATTGTCTGTAATGATAGCAACAAGGCAAAACGGATTTATTTAAACCATAAAAAGGTTCATATAACCGAAATATACGAACTGGACTGCGACAAAAACAAATGGCTCAAGCACATGTCAATGTAGTTAGAATGAAAATTCAAGACGAAAATAATGGTTCGACAGAAGGGAATAGGAATAAAAAAGTCAACATAAACTTAGATAACCAACATCACGTGTCTGCGATTAAAAAATGAAAAACAGCGAAGGAATGACTGTCTTAAATATAATTTAGTTTAAACATATTTATTTTACATCGATTGCGAAACAAGTTATTGCAACTTAGATTAACCACTCTCGATGGCTTCCTGGGTAGAACCAGTACTAAGCAATATGGATTAATTATCTTGCTCAAGGATAAATAACGTGGCCGCGGCGAGGATCGAACCCACGACCTCTCGATCTGGAGTTCGGCGCTCTACCACTGGACCACGCACTCCACATCGGCGACTTAAAAGAAACTATTTTACAGTGTTGCTCATTTGTTGATACTTCATGATCGAAAATGTCGTATAAACAGTATTTGGAGAAAAATTATTTCAATTCGGCTTATCCAGCGTCGTTTACAAGCCCCGAAAAAGTATATCAAATATTCAGGAAACAAGGTGAATTCAAAATATCTAGAAATAAGATTAAACAATGGTTACGGGAACATGATGTGTACACGTTTCATCGTGCTGTCAAAAGAAAATGTTCTCGAAGAAGAACGATCACTTCAGGCGTAGATGTACAATGGGGAATAGATTTAGCCAGCGTTACGAATATTGCTTCGGACAACGACGACATTAAATATCTTCTTATAGCGATCGATGTGTTTTCCAAATACCTTCACGTTCAACCGTCAGAGAGTAAACGCGCTAAAGAATCAGTCGATCGAATTCTACAGAACGGTCGAGTTCCTCAGATTATGTACTCCGATCAAGGAGGGGAGATAAACAATAGACTATTTACAGCTTATCTGAAGAAGCGTTGAATAAAATACTTTACCACACAAAATGAAGATATTAAATTCAACTGCGGAGAGGGTCATTCGCACATTTCGAAATAAAATATCGCGGTAACCAAGAAATGCAACATCGCTATTCAAATATAAAACAGACGATTTGGTTAGATTATCTTATAACAGATACATGTTTCAAAGGGATTAGCAAAAATTAACGTCGGAAATATTTAAGATATCTGATAGATATGTAAGCCAGAACATCCATATTTATAACGTAAATGACTTTTTGAATGAACCTTTTTCCGGCCCATTTCAAGAACAATAATTGCAGAAGAAGACGCGATGTGGATCGTTGAAAAAGAAATTAGAAAGAGGAAACGAGCGGGGAAAGAAGAATTCCTCGTTCAATTTGAAGGCTGGCCTAAGACATTTAATTTTTGGGTGAAGAAAGAAAACATCGAGAACATCGAGAACAGATAGATAAATATGTTATATTATATGATTTTGCGAAGCGACCAAAATTTGGTTTTTTATCAAGATAAGATAATAAACCTTGTAGTTTCAAAATTAAACTACGTCAGAATATAAATCTGAACGGGGTTTGAAAAATAGCGTTGTCGGAAATACCACTTCGAGAGGGAACTCCGAAAGAAAAAACTCTTAATATATCTTCCAATCTTTGCGGCGAAAGTATTTTAATTTTAATTAATAATAATAATAATACTGATAGTAATACTAATACTAATACTTATACTAATATTACTAATAAAAGTAATAATGGTAGCACAATAATAACAGAATGGCTTTTGCCGATTCTCTACACCTTGACGAAACGAAATTCAAGTTAGAGAGCCTCGGATATTTTCAGTCAACTATATACAACATTTAGTTAAAATTTGCAGTATTTACCCAAAAAATAAGGAAAATGACAACAACCAAAGTGTTGTAAATTGCAGTCATTTCTACTAAACCATAATTGGTACAGTTGAGTTTATAGCGATAATATATAATTGATCGCTATTTTATTTTCTAACTTCGGATTAAGACATTTTAAATGATCTTGTATCGTATTTATGATTTTGTGATATACTCTATCATCCGTTATTTTCATGTTATCAAATTGATATGCCTTCCCGAATTTCCAAATTTGCCATTTTGTTTCATATATAAACGCATTTACTAAATTACACTTCCTCGGAAAGTGGTAATATCCAAGCGTCGGCGAATGACATTTTTTCCAAGTGAATTTCAAGTATTTCATTAATATCAGTAATGATTGTTTCAATGCCATACAAGATGGGTTGTATTACTTCACAATCAAAGAACAAGTATGAAAGTGTTTCTCTGTCTTTCTTACAAAAGTTGCAAATGCCATTCGACATATGCATAATATTTAATCTTTGTTCTGTAAAGATGACATTGTGCAAAAACTTCCATTGGAACTGTTTGGATTTTCTTGAGCAGAAAGCGTGACCAATGTTTAACCAAACTGTTCCTCACTGAATTGTATATAAGTGTAAATTTCGTTCCCAATTTGCTTCTGCGTTTACTTTTTCAGATTTTGAATTCAGCTCAGCTAGAATTTGCCTAATCTTTAATTTATTAGGCGTTATAGTTTTATTTTTAGAACTTACAAAGTTGAGCGTTGTCTTTTTGTGTGAAAAGCTCCCGTTATCATCGCATTCTGATACTGTTAGGATATTAAAGATTTTATTATCGACCATTCTGAGATCCAGTTATGCCTATGCTTCAATTTATCATCCGTTCGTTTTCTGAAATACGAAAATGTCTTTCTTCATTCCATATACTCGAAAGTGTTGTGAGATTAGATTTTGAAAACGAACTAAAAAATATTGGCTTCTTTCTAAAAGTTATTTCGTGGTTCCCTAGCAGAGGAATATTTCGAACATGAGGAATGGTTCAAGATGCCGACAGTTGATGAGCAGCTACATAGAGAAGGGTTTTGTGCAAATTTACAATCAGCTGCCTTAAGATAATGTTTGCCAATGTCATTCCAGTGTTCAAGGTTAGAGTGTATTATTTTATATGCCGTTTTTGTTTTCATACTTATATCAACCTTTTCTATATCAATCATATCGAGACCACCTTTGATGCGTTGTTGGGAAATTGTTGCTTTCAAGACTAGTGGTCTTTTATTGTTCCATACAAAATTAAGCATAATATTTTGTATTTCTTTTATATATTTTTCGGGAATTCGAAATTTATCTTTGATAACACAAACGTTTTTAGTATTAAAATTTGCATTTTAATGTGAGATCCCTTGCTTTCCAAACTTGAACTCAGTCTTTATTTTGTTAATTATTTCCAGCCAAATTGCATTGTTATCGATATTATAACCATGTCATACTCCTAAATGTGGACGTTTTTTTTTCAGTCTGTCTGCCTATAAAGAGACCGGTCGTTTTTTCTGTATTCATTTTAGCTCCTGGTCCAGATGCTTTTTCATACATGTTTAAACGATTAAATATGCGAGGAAGAAACTTTTCATTGGATGCGAAGAACTGTTTGTCATCGACATATTGGATTATTTTTGCTTCTAACTGGACACTATCATATACAGGTACTCTAGTGGGATTCGTTTGATGGTTTTATATTTTCGAATGGCGCTTGCCATTGCTTCTGCTTGCAGTATATATCAAATAGGTACGAACGGACATCATTGTTTAATAAAACAGAACAGAACAGAACTATTAAAACTTAAAATGGTCACATGAAACTATGTAATAGGAATAGTTAAATCATTATAACAGGGTAAATACGTGATCCAGAGTGAATGTGTGAGACATTTTGGGCGTCAGAGTGAATGGGTGAGTTGTATGAGTGTATAGTATGCATGATTTGTGTGTTTTAACTTTTTCATTGTTTAATGTAAAAATTGCATTGACCTGACACATATTAACAAATGTAATATGCATTTATATGACGAGAAATATTTGTGTAAGTCATAAATAAAGAATATGTTCTGTTCTTGTTTATTAGATCTCGTGATGCTAACATATTCTGAAATAAGCCTGTTAGTTTGAATGGCTGTTTTTTGAAGACTTTAGCACCATATAAATCCAATTGATAAACGTAGTCCCAAAAATGAGATATAGGGTCCTACAGAAACCACAGCCTCCGAACGCAATGGCATCGTAGGTCCGCACTGTACTGCAAACAAGGACTTGATAAAACAATGAAAGAGACGGAGCCAAACTTTTCTAAACATTTCTTAATCCATTCCCATTCAACCCTGTCAAAAGCTTTGGTTTGGTCGAGAGATATTATTAATCTCTCAATATCTTCCGCGTCGGCGTAATCAATTGTCTTGAATGAGTCTATTGCTTTTGATTTTTCTTTTTTTTTCTATAGAATTTGCTTTTGATCTTATTTTTGCCACGTTAATTTCAATCTCGTAATAATTGTAATCTGGAGTGAAATTGAGTTAATTCAGCGTTTTAATCACTATCATCGAGTTTTAAGTCTTGTAATTTCTGTTCAGGAGACTGAATATTCTTGTACTTTTACGATTGTTGTTTGCAATAGTTAATCGAAATGTGTTTTATTTTATGTTTTGTCATATCCCACCATTCCCGTTTTGAACAATAATTGTGTTTTTGATTTGCCCACGATTTCCAAAATGATTCAATTATTTCCTTATATTCGACCTGAGATAAAAAACTGAAATTAATTTTCCATATAACTGGGCCTCATACAACATTGTCAGTGATTATTCTGAGCGAGACACAGTCATGGTCTGAATATAAAAATTGTCGGATTCTATTGGTTTTATTTTAAATATTTCATGTGTGTTTTATTATGTACGGTAGTTGTTTATAAATTGTAATTTACAATTTGTTTGTCCTTATGCTATTCTGTATTTATAATGCGAGCATATTGAATGCAAATGATTTTATCTAAATTTTATAAATATTATTTTAAATATCACATGGGTATGTTGTTTCGTATGGTAGTTGTTTATAAATTGTTATTTGCAATTTGTTCGAGTGCATGCTATTCTGTATTTTCTAATGGGATATTGCTTATTTTGTATTATTAAATGGTGTAAATGGTTTACATCGTTTACTTATTTCAACAGAAATATGGCGTGTTACAAAGAAGGATAAAATTATCGGACAGGGAAAGCAGCATTCAAGGACGACAGTCAACCACAAAACACAAAACACGAGTCGTCGATAACATTTGCGACGCCTTGTGCAATAACTTTGATTATTACATTCAACGGATGTAAAACAACGTTGGTTAAACTATAATATGCTGACATACTCCTTTAGAATGTTTAAACGATATTTTTTAAAGCTAATGTACAATTACGGTAGAGCTTGGTCAAGTAAGCGCAAGCTAAGATGGTTCGATTTTAAAAAAAGTACATACATACAGGCGACACTATTTTAATATTTAGCGTCTGTAAACACTTCAACACGGATTATACCGTTCATAATCTTATAGTTTGTTGAATATGTCTACCGCGAATGGAAATAATAATGATGACCACGGTGACATCGCGGGAAATAGCATATTTGATAGTTTCATTGAAGACCACGCATTTCCTTTTCGGACAGATATTTAACATATTATTTAAATATTGTAAAATGGGTCGGATCTTGTTAATAACGTTTACATGCTCTGTTCCGCGAATGCTTATTGTAAGTCAATCTAAATCTCAACAAACCACACCGTTGGATTATGAAATAAAAGTAAAGCAAAATGAGATAGCTTGCGTATTTTTTAAATTACGATCTTGAAGATGATACATTACCGTGAGTAATAGAGGCGGATTTGTACTGTTAGATATAAGACGATTCTTCAACAACAATGCTTCAGACAGTTCATTCGCATCATCTCAAAATGTCGATTATATATTTGGTGCATAACCTGTACCAGAAATCTCCATCGGTCAGAACTATTAGCCTTAATACTTAGTACTACATTCTGTTAAAAAAACACATCGAGATACGATTCAAATGCATGTACAACATTTTATGGAAATAAAAGCGGGTTTTTCAACAAAGCATATCAGTTAGCCACGATATCTGCGTGGGGTTACTTGGTAGTGGATCTGAACAGTCATTTCGTCGACAAATACTATTTAAGAACAAATATATTTCCGAATCAGGACACAATAGTGTACGTATCTGATCAGTGAACTTTAAAAACATAACAGACGTGTTAATAAAATAATCATTGTTTTTGCGCTACTTGATGACACTGAATGATAGCGAAAATATAACTGCGGTTAAAACGTTAACTAAATCTCAAATTACGGAGATAAGTGGAATTATATTCAACGGTATAAAACATAATTTTGAAATCGATAAAGCCGAACTACCAGAATTAAAAAAACGCAAAACGGCGTTATATGCTATTGCCGATAAAAAGATGCCGTTTAAACGCAAAGGGGAATTAATCTCTAGACGGATACAACAAGTAAGAATCGTCTTAAAAGCCGGACTAAAGTGAATGCCTTAAAAAAAACTTATCGTGTAGCCAAAGCAAAAATACCAGCTTTTGACAGAAAAATACGCGCTAACAAAAACAACATCCAGGAAAATGCAAGCCGATCAACAAATTCAGCGAGTTGAACAGACGACTAATAGTCCAGGCTCAGCATCGAAATATAATATCAAGGAGTTTGATAAAAACATAAATATTATGGGAATTATACGATCTTCATCGGGTAAATTTCCTGGAATTCATGCGAGGAAATACAAGAAAAAACTCTGAAAAAAACTCTGAAAAACATTCAATGGATTCAATGGATTCCGTATTAAACTAAACTAATGGTGGACAACATACTTAGTTTACATTACAAAATAACCCAACAACGAGTGTTTAGATATATACGAATATTTATATTTTCAGTAATGTTTATGTCTACGATATCAAATAAGCAAAGTTAAAATATTTACATTTTAATTTTTATTAAACAAACTATACATGTTTAGTACATATTCTCGATTATGACATCAAAATATGTACATGTGAAATACTAATAAATAATTTACAATGCAACAATTTGTCTAGCATTTTTTTATTTATGGCAACAAATACTTGCATAAAAACAAATACTTGCATAAATCTCTCTCTCTCTCTCTCTCTCTCTCGCTCTCTCGCTCTCTCTCTCTCTCTCTCTCTCTTACAACTCTCTCGCACTCTCTCTCTCTCTCATACACTTTTCCATTCTATCACGATATTTCAGTTATATTCCAACGGTTTGTACATTGTCAGTGTAAAATATAAATAGGATATACAATGGAGTATTACTAACTTAAAAGCTACTATTTTAGCGAACTGTATATGTATGTATTATATATCATGTATATGTTAATGGTTTATAATTGAGTCAGTCATTGTAAATATCTCAATACATATTATATATTAATTGAATTCAAAACATCTTCAAAAGTCCTCCGTTTCTTTTTTGAATTTATTAATTGGTCTTAAAACTATGTCCAAAGGTTTCGTGTGAATGCCATCAGACTGAACCAATCTTTTGTATGTAAGTGTAATATACAATTATGGACTTTTCAGCTGTTATACATGATGTGATATGCACCAAAAAAATCATTATTGACCGAGGCGATAGCCGAGGTCAATAATGATTTTTTGGTACATATCAACATCATGTATAACAGCTGAAAAGTCCATAACTGTTTTATTATATAACCCTCAATTTACAATTATATAAAACAAGTCAATATCAAAAAAACAATTATATAAAACAGGTCAATATCAAAAAAACAGGTCAATATCAAAAAAACAGGTCAATATCGCTAGATATTTTTTCTAAAAAATTACTTTTTAGCCAATGAAAACGCGTCTATTTATAGGTTATATAATAAACAGTGTTATTAAACGATATTATTCCTCTTTTGACAGCTGCAATAGGGTGTATTAAGTACTTGTTTGAATGAGTCAGAAGCGTCTATAAACTGATTATTAACACCTTTTAAGCTGTATTTTAAATTCGTTATGTTTCTTTTTTGTTCTCTGCTACGTACGATTACGAACACAAACATATAATTTGCGTGCCATTAAATTCTAATTTCATTAGACCCGGCGTTCTAATGTTGTATTTGTTGTGTTTTTGACAACATTCACGCGGAAACCATACAGTATAAATATTGTCTCTCGTAAAATCGACTTTGCAATTATCCCAAATTGTTTAGTCGAAGATGGACAACATTTCTGGTTGAATGCTGTTGCGCAATGTGCTTGCAGCCAGTCCGAAATAACAAGAATCTGTGTCCATTTCCGCCATTTTCAAATTTCTTCAACAGAAAATCAAAAATAAAATGACAGCATGTGCATTTTCGCGTATTGCAAAATCATATAGGCCAAATATACTGGAGAATTTATACAAATTCTAACATTTGCGAATTCGCTTTCAAAGATAGTGTCAGCGAGTTCACTGAGTTGTCAAAATCTCGGGTTATTCACAGTAAAACAAGGTTTTTTAAATCCTTCCACATATTATATTCATCGAAATCTTTCTTGGTTAATGATTGTACCACCTGAAACATCGACTAATTTTTAAAGGGAGCTTTTAAGTTCTTGCGACTTATCTACGCAACGTTGTCGGCGGTCAATGGTAACGTTGCCAACGAAATCTTTAAAGCAAGACAATTTTCCACATCTTGATATATTTTTGTAACTAAAACTCCGTGCTATATATACCACTTAAGAAGGGTTGAAGACAACAGCAAACAACAGCAAACATTCGGCTTTTATTCCACCTACCAAAAGAGTACGTGGTTTGTTGATAGTCCGTGCTTCTGTGCATGCTGCTGCATCTGCTCATCGATAGATTCGAAATCAACTTCAGTGGTACAAAACAACGGACACATTTCCTCAAAATACATCGAAGGATTTAAGGCGGTTTTAGGTTTAAACGCGACCTGTTCCCACTTGTTTGGCACCTGAATGTCGACTTCGATAAACCCAAACAACTTTTCCTTAACAACGGTGTCGAGGATGTGGGACTCTTTAACGTAACCTTTGAGTTCCCTATACATTGGAGGATACCTGTGATCAATAAAACATCTCATTGCATCGTTTTCATTGACCTGTTTCCTAAATTCGCATTCCCAAATTGAAACGATGTCATTAACGTGGCTTCGGAAGTAAGCCAATCTTTCTTGAGTGCTAGTAAAGATTTCATTGTGTTGTTAACATTCCTGGGTGTTATGCAAGAACGTCCAAGAAAATAACAACCGAAACAATCGTAAATGATGCCCGGTGTTTGAATCTTAACCATCCACAAGGTATTTTCGGTACCTGAACTCATCTTATGTTTAATGCTAACATTTTGCGAATGATTTAACCATTCCATCCAATCGTATATGACTGTGAATTTGTGAGAATTTTTCAAAGCTTTAAACCCGTTTTCGTTCTTATGCCTAATATAATGACCACATGGCATCGGTTGTTCTGGGTAGCGAGTAAATATAATCGAAGGTCCGCCAAGCCAACACTATCTGACGTTATGATGTGGTACATATCTTCGTCGTGTCTATCTATTTGCCCGAATGAAGCCACAGCTTCAAATCCGGCTTGATATAACATTTTTCTCGCCGCGCCGGGTACGGAGATGCAGTCCTTAACAAACAAGGACGCCTCTTTATAAGATGTATGTTTTAAACTGTTCAACGCCTTCCACTATTGGTAACACGTCCAAATGATTGTAATGTTCTAAATATTCACGGAAGGTTGACACGTTTTTTTGTTCCCATATCTGTAAACGGGAACGGTAATTTTCCCCTATCTTTGACCTTGGCGGAATTTGTTGTTTTAAAATTGAAAGAGGTTCCGCGTTTGTTTTCTTTTCTTTCTTGGTTAACCTCTCATATAGCACTCCCGCGGGGTCTTTCAGAACGTTGCATTGTTTCATGTTTCATGGAAGAGTAAAACTTTGGTCAAGCACAGTAACGTCCGTAAAATACTCGTAAGGGAAATATGACTTTCTCCGACTAATTTATCGTAGGAAGTGACGGGTGGAAGGTAATTGACCATGTCTAAAAAGCGCAGTTTAGGGTTTGACAAGCACATATTTGTAGGCATTATTTCTTTTGACCACACATTTCTATTGTTTGGGTTCATGAAGTTTCTGGTGTTTCGTCAGCTTAAACTTTAACAAATTTAAGTCGTATTTCGCCGAGTTAAAACCTAAAACTTGATGACACTATGTTTCAATTATTTTGATGTGTGCGCTTTATCAATTTATTCATCAGTTTAGAGGTTTCAGGGAAGTTTCTATACTAATTATCATCATCATCATCACTATCAAAGCATCGTGTTCTTTTTGAATATTTGGTTGACAAATATCATCATCATCATTATCATCATCAACTACTACTACTCCTATTACTACTGCTGTTGCTGCTTTTGTTACTTGTACTTCTTTTATCCAATTCATTATTGTACCTCAAACTTTCCCGTAGATATGTTTTTTGTTAAAAACGATGCCAAAAATGTGCCTTACTAATTGATTAAATGAACTCAGCTGATGTCTGTTCGCATTCGTTCGTTTCCCTATCTTCGTTTCCTTCATAATCATCATCATCATCATCATTATCAGATTCGTCATCATCATCAACAGCAACAGCAGCAGTAGCATCATTATCCACCTCTACATTTTCTGTCTGAAAGAAAGATACAAATATCGGACAGGGAAAGCAGCATTCAAGGACGACAGTCAACCACAAAACACAAAAACAAACACGCAAACAGACAAACGAGAAGGCAAAATTAATAAAAAATGCAAACGACATCACAAACACAAAAGGGTTGACAACAGAGCTACCGCTTTGGAACGGTCAGTGGCAACAAAAGCAACTGGGGGTTTAAACCGGTTCTAGGGTGCACCGAACCTCACACTTACCCTACTTCATCCCATAAAAACAGGAAAATGTAAATAAAGAAATCCCCGCCATGATCTAATATCTAACCAACAAGGCAGCATCAGTAGGCAATATAAGTAAAACACAAATATGCTCGTGTAAATATAATACAAGAAACAACAGCCTCGAAAGCCACAATGAAGGTACTCAATGACTTGGCAGAAGCTACAAGAGAATAAATCATTAATGGCACAACAAGAAAGATCATAGACAAACATCAAACGCCACCGTCCCGATGGGCGTTAGGTAGGCGTTATCATAGGGTCCACAGCCTTTCCGGTCATCGTACATTTAAAGAGGAAAGCATAGTGGCGAACTGTAAAAGGGTCAGGTTGTGATAGTCCTTGTCGCAGAAGAGTCCTTAAATTACTTTTATATTTGGAAAGAAGATCAGGGTTACGATAGTAAATTGTTGCAAACGTTTTACGAAGTTTATGGTAACGGTAACCCTGATTGAGTAGCTCTTGTACAAGCTCTTGAAAAACGAATAAGTTGAGACACATACAAGAAGCAGTTGCTCGGGGAACATCCACATCCAAGTGGGGATAATTAACAATGTCAAAAATAAAATCATCTCTGTAGACTGTCGTCTTTGAATGCTACTTTTCCTGTTCGATTTTTTTAATCCATATCTCTTGTCGTAGATTTTGCTAATTATTTCACCATTTTTAATCGAGAGATCTAAATCAAGAAAAGAAGCGTTATTATCAGATATATTTGCTAAGCTGAAGTTCTTTAAGATAACTATTATTAACCATAGTTGGAACGAAAGGGTTCTAAATGTTCAATATGTCATCCAGATAACGAGAGTGTCATTAAAGGCTTCAATAACATCTGCCTGGGTATCTGGTGAAAGACTAAACTTGAAATCTCTTTCATAGCAAAATAAAAACAAATCTGCGACAAGTGGTGCACAGTTCGTACCCATAGGGATACCAACAGTTTGTCTATAAATGGTGGTTCCATACCTGACGAAAATATTATCTAATAGGAAGATGGGTGCTTCACAAACTTCATAGCAAGTCCACATAGTATACTTGTCTAAACTGCCGTTAGTAATAAACGCTTTAATATTATTACAGGCCAAAAATGCAGTATTTTCTCTAGCGAATGTTTTTTGAATAAGAGAAATTATCTTGTCTTTGCTGATGTGGTAAATTTGTGTATAGTGTAGAGAACTCATAAGTGCTTATAGATGAAACATGACGTTTATTGAACATTTTATTAACCCATTTACCTTGTAATCTTTCCAATGCATCAAACATATGTGCCCATCTTTCGCGTGTTAGTGAATACATTTCGTCCATGTAATCAATCATTTGATACAAAAGCGAATCTAAACTCGATTCTAAAATAAACTTCAGGTTCTTATAACCATCTACATTACTACAACTACTTACTGAAATGGGTTCGTGCATAGCTGTCTTTTGAAGATGATCATCCTTATATTGAACATCAATATGTTGTAACATCGCCTCCATATCGAAAGTGGCTAACCAAAGGTAATTTTGCAGAGACGTTTCCACGTTAATGTCTAAATCACTTAACTTATCAAAGAATCGAAACAACCCACGGGAAATCTTAACTTTGTGGTATTTTTTGCAAGTTTTTTCGTGTCGGACTAAATCACATTTACGATCACATAATTTCCCGCAAAGCCGACAGCAAACTGTTGAAGCGTACGACTTAAATTTGGATATACCTCTAATGGTTTCAAACAAATTCAAGTTCGTGGTTTTGGAAGAAAACACTTCCATAGATTTATACAGAATTGTAACATTTTTATCTTGATCTATTTCAAAAACATTTACGTTTGTTTAGAAAAAATTGTCTAAATCAGGCATTTTGCATAGAGTAGCGTCTGTAGATTTAAATAGATTTTCTGTAACATATGTTATCCATTTTGAATGTAATTTTTTGTATTTATTTTTTGTTTGATGGTATGCCAGGCAACGGAAAAATACAAAATTTATCTTGGTATGGTTTAGATGTGTCACGATTTATTTCAAAAGAAACTATATTTTTTGAAATAACAATGTAGTCGGGTAACGGTTGATTCAAACCTAATGTGAAACTAGTCTTGTGCACTTGATATAAATGTTTGTTATACAAACGGGTCTCAACATAGAGTTTGTTTTTTGTTTTGGAAGTAACTGGATAAATCTTACTCAGACAAACGCATACGAAAGAGTATGATAATGGATCTTTGGAAACAGCCGAACACGACACATACAAACTATTGTAGTCTCGGTTTGATTGAATCGAAGCTTTTCAATGTCATTTCTGTTATTGATAAGTTGAGGGAACAAAAACAAGCCGTCGGTATAATATGCCACAACATATCTGTATGCCATTGCTCCGTTTTCAATGTTTTGTAAAATTAATCCGAACGAAAGATTAATTTTAAAAGCATTTTGATTTGGCTCAAAAATAAATTCTATTTGGTCCATTAATTGCTCAACATTTAAAAAGTCGGGAACAGGGAAATTGTACGCACTTCTTACCTCTCCTTCTTGCACTCTTTCTCTCAAAATCAAATGTCTATGCAAATCGTACTCTCTCCTCAAATTCGCAATTCTCATTCGTCCACATTCACTCACGGTGCGTTTTGATCACTATCTGTCCACGAATCGCTTTGCAATTTACCGTCACCCGTTTGTTTATGATCGGTCATTCTGTGTGCGTACAGGTCAAAGTAATTCGTAAAGCGATACTGGCAAAATCAACAATTTATCATTTAAATAGGTTTGTCGTATCAGGGAGAGACTGGTGTTTGGTGTTTTTTTTAATTTGACTGCGTAGCATTACTCGAGCTGGATAATAAATTGTGTTTAAATCGTATTTCATGTTCAATAAAGCGGCTTGCGAGTTAAAATGCATGTGAGGCAACTATATACACACCGAGTCTTTAATCCTTGACATTTCTTCTCGTGATGTAAGCGACTTCTATGTGACACGAAACTGTCACGACATGTTTTACATACTGTCCTTTTCGTTTGTACCACTTTAGCTCCGTTACATGTTGACTAGTGACGTAAAAATGTATATTTATTTGTGAAGTGTTTCCCGGACTTCGGGCATGTTCTATTACATTCGTCTGATTCTCCTACTGTGTCACTGTAAACGAGATCATGAAAGTGACTGTCTAGGCTATTGTTTGGTGTATTTATATATACACGAGCACCTTTGTGTTTTAATTATATTGCCTAGTAATGCTGCTTGTTGGTTAGAGAATAGTTCATGTTGGGGATTTCTTTATTTACACTGTCCCGCCACTTTTGACTCTGACCGTTTTAAACCGGTAGCCCTATTGTCAACCATGTTTGTGTTTGTGACGTCATATGCCTTTATTCATTATTAGCATTTCCATTCATGTGTGATATTGTGATATATTCCTCTTGTGTCGTTTTGCGTGTTTTAGGGTTTACTGTGTTCTGTGAAAGCTACATTTCCTGTTCTACTTTTATACTTATTTTAACAAATATTTTATTTAATTGTAGAAAATAGTAAGAATCTGATTCTGAGTTTGAAGTGTTATCACTTTTACCTCTCCATGATGTTAACACGTGTCAATCAATCATTCATGCATGTAGGGAAACAATGCCACACCTAAAATTGCAAAGCATATAAGAAATGTTTGTTTCTGTTCCTGTAAAAGGGTGAAACAAAATTGTGTAAGTTTTTCCAAGGCCAATTATGTGCCCTATGTGCAATCGTTTGCTTGCTACTTTTCTGTCCTTTAAGACAACTTTCCTGACATTGTTTCTAAGTTTATCAATGTCAAAAAGGACTGATTTAGATCAGCCATACTTTCAACCTTGTGATACAGATATAGAAGTCCGGTATAAAAATGAATGCACTGGTCGTCATCTTTTAAGTTTTCGATATCAAAAAGGGGCTTAGTATCAATCGATTTACAATCAGTCTGAATTTCGGATGATTGAGAGGTGTAGCAAAATATACTCAACAAAAAAAGAAACTTCCGCAACTTTACCCATACATGTAGACACAATGAAAAAGTATTTTGCTTGGTCTTATATGTTAATACCTTTGTTAAAAGGCCAGCACTGTCACGAAAACAATTTTCCTTGAAAACACATTTGTACGCAAAGTTATTACCCTTGTTTTGGTTTTTCCGGAACGAATATTTTCAGATTACCACCCTTTATAATACAAATATGGTGATTTTGCAATTTTAATAAAACATGTTTAAGCAGCAACACACTAACTCTGGTTTTTGATGATTATTAATATTGATCAGAATGATTGAGTGGTAAGTATAAAAAGATAAAATTATATCTAGATTGGTGAACAAAGTGTAACAAAGTCAACCCTAGGCAAATCACAGCTTAAAATGCGGAAGTTTCTTTTTCTGTTCAGTATATTATATTTCAGAAGGGCCCGTCTCGACTTCAACTTCACTACATTCCAATGGTTCTAAAATTTCCACTTCGAGCTCAGTTAGAACTTTTTCTTCTTATTTTCTTTTTCTGCTTTGTCTGTCCTGTGTCTAAACCTCCGATACTTCTGTGATGGGGTCATGGGCCTTATCCATTGATATTTACTGGGAACAGCTGTGGACAGTAGTTTCTGTTGAATGGGTTTTTTATCTGAAAATATAAATTATTTATTATTTAACTTTTTAAATTGTGACATCATTATACACATAGGTTAGTCAGCTTAAAACATCAAGAGAGAATAGAAACACCGCAAATATTTTGGGGATAGGTTCCCCTAATATAATTGTTTTGAGTTCATAAATGGGTGGTAGGGTGTTTCTCTGATCCCAATCTCTCCATAGTGCACAAACCAACAAAAACAGTGGTGAAACCGAAAGTAGGTTACCCCACTCACTATTTAACTGTCAACGAATACTTATTTTACAAAATTCTGGCTATGAATAACACATCTAATTTAACGTTTTCTTTTGTATTGCTTTTCAAAACGTTTGATTGGATTGAAACATACCATCTATTGTTTGTTGAATGTAAACATCTGGTTTGAAGTGCGCCTTACAGACTACTGACGTGTTTGACGCTTTCCAATTTCTTAAATTTCCCATCCATTCGTTTAATCACCAATATCCATTTCTTCCGTATAACTGATTTGGTTGGAAACTCATGTCCCATTCTTAAATGACATCCTGGAACACATTAATATGTACTAGGCATGATTTCGTTTCTTTTTTGACGCATAATATGAGAATGTTTGTCGTACGATAAAGACCGAGTAACACCAAAGTAGCTGGACAGGGTTCTGGGTCACCATCTATTTTCGGCCGATAAAACGCTACTATTTGCCTTTTCCAACATGCACGCTGTTTTTTTTAACAATATTTATTAGCAATAGTTTTGTGGTAGGAGAGGATACCCTACTTAGAGAAAGTTCTATAGCATATCACATAAATTACCGCCGTGGAAGAAGTTGTATTGTACATGAGTTATGCACACAAACATGTATACGTACAATATCATATTCAGTATGAATCAGGGACGGATCGATGAGTTTACGTTTTTTTTTAGATGTTGATATTTTCAGGTCAGGAAAAACGAATAAGAACGTAAAGTCCGAAGTTCGAATCCCGATCCGCTCGACATTTTTATGAAATAGATTCACTGGCGTATTTATCGATATTACACCAAGAAGGCTAGCGAAGAAATACATTCACTGGCGTATTTATCGATATTACACCAAGAAGGCTAGCGAAGAAATACATTCACTGGCGTATTTATCGATATTACACCAGAAATATATTCACTGGCGTATTTATCGATATTACACCAAGAAGGCTAGCGAAATATTTTACGCATCTTACCATACATACTGAAGTAACTTCACCCGTAACTTATTTTTTATTCACGAGTTAGTACAATTAAAAACAAAACGTGAACATATTTGATGTAGATAACTACATTAATTTAAAACTTAAGGCATTTTTGAACTCGACTTTTTTTATCGAGTTTAAGATTTCAAGAGAATTAAATGTGGTTTATTTTCAACCCCCTCTAATTTGATTTGGCAAGTCAGCTTACAATTTGTTTCACATCTTGATATTAAATATGCTTTTATATTCCCGGTGATATCACATGCTATACATTTGTAAGACTTGTGTGAGGAATGTGAAATAAATATTCGTCTAACGTCATATAAAATTCGATTATTTTAAGGTTACGAGAGACGTTCAACTATTACGTGGACGTTTTTAATAGGTATTGCACGTTTATAAATCAAGTAAATTAAATTATATGGCAATAAAGTTTTATATATTCACTTTCATATCAGTAAATATTATAGAATTATTTGAAACAGATTTCAAGAAATAGGACTTTTTACAACCTCAACCTCACTGTAGCCGCCACGTCTTTTGTATGCTATGGTGTCGCCTTTAAAACCAACAACAACTTAACGTTATACATGTAAATGATGAAAAATGCTAGAAATAACTAACGCAATTGTTATTTAATAAGATTTTTGTATTATTCATGGTTTGCATTAAATAAATAGTTTACATCATTGTTGGATAATCATGTTTAATAAACGTCAGCTTCGGAAAGAGATCATACAAATTAGCATACATATTCAAAATATTTAGACAACAAATACCATATTCATTCCAAATGACATGTATATTGAACATATATCGGTATTTTTAATTTATAAACATATATTTTATGCAGAAAATGTGTACGATTTTGAAATTTTATCGTTTGTAATTCATATTTGCATAATATTTATTTATTAAAAGTTCATATTATTTAATATTTTATTAATGTTTTAGTGCTCCGTGATTTTTGATGACGTCATCAATTTCAGCTTAAAAGCAAAGAAGTGTTCTTTTACTTATTAATATTTATCATAGTTCTCCTTGTTCAATGTTCCCCCCAGTCGGTGGTGGGGTGATAAGAATCAACCGACTGCTCGTTACTTAGCAGAGGGGCAGGACCAACCCACCCCCCACCCCTAAATGTAACCCACCTGTTGACCGTGGGTGGCGACCCGTGTCGTTGGAGAAGGGAGTCCTGGTGGTTGAGTGGCGTGGAGATCTGGTAGTTATCTCCACGTTGCAACACACCACTTTGGTCCGGACTTCAACTAGACGGGCGGTCAGATTTGGCCCGATCTGATCAATCGGTTTGTCACGCCAGCTATAAGAGAACCGACCTTATTATTCAGACAGTACCAGTACACTGAATCTTACTTACTTTTTATTTTGTTCTACTTTAAACATTATATAGATAGGGTCTTTTATGGCGGTGGCGCACGGGCTAATCATGTATTTCAAAACGCTATATGGCTATACTCGTGCCACTTTTTAAGCGGAACATAAGTGCGGCTCTTTGACTTTTTAGTTAAGGGGTTATGTCCGCTGGGTGGTATGGGGGGTCTGATGCGTTAGCTTTATATGAGTATATCTTCTACGTATTTTTGGCATTTTGACTGTTGGATATACACAGCAAATGTCCCCGTGTGGGACTCCGAGGTGGGTGAGAAGCGTGGAAGATGAATTCTTAACGCCCATCATGGCATCACAAAACGCACAAACTACAAACAAACGCAAAAAATCAGAACATGAATCTGATACTGAGGAACCAGTGATCAACCAGTCCTTTCCTCGTTTTCTCATCATCGAATCGGAAGACGGGGAAAGGCCTGTTACAGATATGTCACCTTTTGTTATCCAGAAAACTATTCAATCCATCGCTGGACATGTCAAACAAATCAAAAAATTAAAAAACAAAACTCTACTTATTGAAACTGAAAAAAATCTCACTCTGACCATTTATTAGCAATTAAACAAATTTTAAACACCAAAGTCAAATGTTACGCTCACACCTCTATGAACATCTCCAAAGGCGTCATCAGGTGCCCGGATCTCTCCGGAGTACCTGAAGAAGAAATTATTAACGAGCTTGCACCACAGTTGGTTACTGCGGCTCGCCGAATAACCATAAAGAGGAATGACAAAATTATCAGTACAGATACTATCATCCTCACATTTGCAACATCCGTCTTACCAAGAACAATAAAGGTGGCATATCTGCAATTGCATGTTGACGCCTACATTTCAAACCCGTTACGTTGCTACAACTGCCAAGCCTTTGGGCACCACAACTCCATGTGTACTAAAGAAGAACGTTGTGGTAAATGTAGCGAGTCTGCATTCAAGCATAACGAATCAGCTTGTCCTAACGACCTCAAATGTACCAACTATGGTCTAGGACATCACGCAAATTCAAAATTATGTGAAATATTTAAAAAAGAAAAAGAAATCATAACAGTTAAATATACACAAATCATTCCCTTTCCAGAAGCAAGAAAATTGATTGAAGAAAAATATAAAATTTCAAGTCCGACCTCTTACGCATCTATTCTCAAAACAACAGTAACACACACAGAATGCAGGGATGCAAGTACGCAATACGAACCACAGCCAGAAATTCAAAATAGAAAGAATACTTCCTCAGTATCAAATCCAAACAAAAACCAACAAACACAACTTAACAAACCAAAATTAAACTTTTCACCTAATCAAACTTTTTCATTTAGATCAAACACAAAATCGACAAGCTCTGGCAATGCCAAGAGCATGTCAATTTCTCAGAATTGGAAAGCGGGTTCTTCTAAGACTGTGAAGTCTAGTAGTTCCCCAGTCGTGAAACCTAATACTTCCTCGGTTGGAAGGCCTAGTGCTGCTCCAAGTAAGGAAGTTGGAAAGCCTAGTGCTTCTCCAGCTAGGGAGCACAAGGAGCAGTCAAAGGTGTCTAACGGCCCTATTGAGCTGCATAACAAATTCGAACAGCTCATGGACATTTCAGAGCCAGCAGCTGCACTGCCACTTCCATTCTCTCATGAAAGGTTATTTGAGGTGCCACTTCAGCTGACTTCTTCCACGGAGGAGGATTCATCAGTGGAGATGTCGCTGCTTGAGTCTCCTAAGACCTCTCCTAAATCTAAGGCCAAAAATAAAAATAAAATTAAAAATCGCCTTAGCGCTAAATAATGGGTAAAACTAATAAGATCATTCAATGGAATTGTCGAGGTTTGAAACCAAATTATGATGAAATCAGCTTAATTTTAAATGAACACAACCCTATTGCCTTTTGTCTTCAAGAAAGAAACATTCTTGAAGCCAAGTGATAAGGTATCTTTTAAACAATACTCACTATACAATCATATTTGTGATACAGGGGACAAGGCGACTGGTGGAGTTTCGATAATCGTTAATCGAAACACTCCTCACAGACCTGTTGCGTTGAAAACAAATTTGCAAGCTATTGCGGTCAGTGTTACTATGCACAGAGTCATAACAATATGTTCCTTAAATTTACCACCTAGTTCTTCACTAGACCCTAAAGATCTAAATCACCTAGTTGCACAATTGCCATCACCTTTTATACTTTTTAATGCACACAACTACATCTGGGGTTGTAAAGATATAAACAATAAAGGCAAGACAATTAAGGATTTCTTAGCCAAAAACAATTTGTGTCTTTTTAATAATAAGTCACATACTTATTTATATCCTGCTACAGGCTCTCATTCTTCCATTGATTTAATAATATGCGATCCAACGCTTTTGATGGATTTTTCGTGGAGTGTTGGAGACGACCTCTGTGGAAGTGACGACTTCCCCCACTTCTCGAAAAAACGCAACGATGGAAACTTCGCAAGGCTGATTGGACTACGTTTCAATCTCTTTGCGAGGAACCATTAAAGCCTTCCGTTTTGGAGGATGTCGAAGACGCAACTGCTCTTTTTACCAAAACTCTTCACGATATAGCTGATGAAACTATTCCAAAAACCTCGGCAAATCCTAAACGCCCACATAAACCATGGTACGACGATGACTGCAAAAAGGGAGTCAGCGATCGTAAAGCTGCATTAAATAATTTTAACTTGCGGCAAACTCAAACAAATTTAGATAACTTTAGAGTTTTTCGTGCGAAAGCCCGTCGTACTATTAAGGACAGCAAGAGGAAATCCTGGAGATCTTACGTCTCTAGGCTGAATGCTCGCTCATCTCTTAAGAAGACATGGGCCATGGTCCGGAAAATAAGTGGTAAAGGTCATTCTAGTTCTGTAAATCACCTTAAAACAGATAATGGAGATATAACATCTGTCAAAGATATTACACACACTTTGGCAGAAACTTTTTCAAAAAATTCTTCTTCTGAAAATTGTCAACCAAATTTTTTTGAAAAATAAGAAACTAAAAGAACAGAAGAAGCTGAACTTCAAGTCAACATACTTGGAGAAATACAATAAACTATTCACTCTCAAAGAACTTCGAGAGTCCCTTAAAAAGGCTCATGATACATCAGCCGGTCCTGATGATATCCATTATCAATTACTAAAACATTTACCTGAATCCTGTCTCTCTACCCTTCTTGATATATTTAATAAGGTTTGGGTGACGGGAAACTTCCCCGATTCTTGGCGGGAAGCAATCGTTATTCCAGTCCCCAAACCTGGAAAGGATCATACGGACCCAATAAATTATCGTCCTATTGCTTTAACGAGTTGTTTATGTAAAACCATGGAACGAATGATTAATGAGAGACTCGTTTGGTACCTGGAATCCAACAAGCTGATAACAAAGCATCAAAGTGGATTCCGGCGCCAACGAGGCACAATAGACAATCTCATTTGATATGAATCATTTATTAGGGAAGCTTTCATAAAAAAAGAACATCTAGTCGCTGTTCTTTTTTATTTGGAGAAAGCTTATGATACTGCCTGGAAGTATGGTATTATGAATGATCTTCTTGACCTTTGTCTTAGAAGCCGATTATCCATTTTTATAGAGAAATTCTTAGATGATAGACAATTTCGTGTCCGAATGGGTTCAACCCTCTCTGATATTCATGAACAGGAGATGTGTGTTCCTCAGGGCAGCATACTCTCTGTCACACTTTTTAATATAAAGATTAACAGTATAGTAAAATGCATCAATCCAGGTGTGGATTGTTCGCTATATGTTGACGACTTTGTTATATGTTATCCTGCAAAAAACATGAATACTATCGAGAGACAATTACAACAATGTCTCAATAAACTTCAGACGTGTTCTGATGAAAATGGTTTTAAATTTTCTAAGTCTAAAACCAATTGTATGCACTTTTGTCAACTTCGTAAACATCATGAAGACCCTCATCTAACACTGGATGGGTCACCAATACCAGTAGTGGATGAGACAAAATTCCTTGGTCTTATTTTCGACCGTAAATTAACGTTTATACCACACCTTAAAGACACATTTCCCAACTGAAGGTAGTCGTTGAAAAATCATGGATAGCATGCTTTTTAACTGCTTACTTCTCGCTAACTGATTACCACAGAGACATTATATTGAGGCCCCATCACAGTTTTTTTCTTTTTATTTACTATTACCTTAGTTTTTGAAAAAAGATATTGTAACTAAAACACTAGATTGTTTATTATGGGGGAGCATATAGTCGCCGCTTTTTCCGTCCGTCCGTGTGTGCGTCCGTGCGTCACACTTTTTGTCCGGAGCATAACTCAGAAGTATGCTTGATTAAAGTTCGTGTGAATGATTAGGACAATGAGACGGAGTGCAGTTCATAGGAACCATAACTCTAGCTTCACTTCTTTTTTAATTATATCCCTTTTTTAAAAAAATCTTATGCAAAACATCACATTGAGCCTTCGGCTCAGGTGATCAAAAACACTGAGAGATGACAACGATTTTTGCATTTGAAGTCCCGATGAGTTTCTGGCATTTGAGATTTACTAAAACATGGCAGAGAAGTAACTGATAATAGAGTATTGCGCTAAAAATACAAAAACTATTAATTGTTAATTGTTAACACGTGTCTTTTAAGAAAATCCATCTGTACATAGTTGTTTTAACATATATACAAGTGCACATAAAATGCAAAACGGTTATAATTTTTACTACATTAGTATACACTCTTTATGGGACGGGCCTCATCCTTTGACAAAAAACTAATCTCAATTTCCTTGTGCAAATGTATTTCTAACAGCGATTTACAGTTACCTATAGAAATTCTCTCCCCCCCAAATACAATAGGCTCGAAATGTGTCTTCAAATACTTGAAGGCCAAATGCCTTAAAGCTCTTAACTTACTTAAAGTTATTGCAAACACTTATTGGGGAGCAGATCGAAAAGTCCTCTTGCGACTTTACAGATCTCTTATCAGATCCAAGCTGGACTACGGCTCGATAGTATATGGGTCGACCCGCAAGTCGTACTTGCAGATGCTCGACCCTATACATAATCAAGGATTACGACTCGCCTTAGGTGCCTTTCGTACATCACCAGCCGAAAGTCTATATGTTGAAGCTAATGAACCATCACTGTCTCATAGACGGGACAAATTAGCTCTTCAATACGCCATTAAATTAAAGTCTAACCCTTCAAACCCAACTTTCGATAATATTTTTTATCCTAGTTGTGAACCTCTTTTTGTCTTCGTATTAAACCAAAATTAAGAGATACTGAAATCGACCTAAATTTGATTGCTAAGTACAAAGTACCACAAATTCCACCGTGGACTTCGGAAACACCAACAATTATTTTTGATCTTTGTAATAATAACAAATCCAGTACAGACCCTACTGTCTTTCAAAGCAAATTTAATGAAATTAAATCGAAGTACAGTAACTTTCAACATATATACACAGATGGCTCTAAAGATGGAGATAAGGTAGCTGCAGCAGCTGTTGTTCACAAACACAGCATAAAGAGCCGCCTGCCTGACAAGGCCTCTATCTTTTCAGCTGAACTTAAGGCAATTGAACTTGCCTTAAATTATATTCAGGAATCTGATGATGACCATTTTGTAATCTTTTCTGATTCCCTTTCATCTCTTCAAGCACTGGGTAATATGAAACATGATAACCCAGTTGTGCTTCAACTTTTAGAAAAGTACAATTCTCTTATAATTGATAATGTTATTATTTGCTGCTGGCTTCCAAGCCATGTAGGAATACGTGGTAATGATAGAGCTGATAGTGCTGCTAAGGCAGCATTATATTTACATATATCTAATACCAAATTACCTTATACTGATTTTGAAAGTTGTATTAACACACATATTCGTAACTCTTGACAAACCGCTTGGGATTTGTCAGTTAACAATAAACTCCATTCAATTAAACCGTTACTCGGAGAATGGCGTTCTTCTAGTAGACCCATTCGTCGAGAGGAAGTTGTCCTAGCCCGGTGCAGGATAGGGCATACACGTTATACTCATTCATATTTATTACAAGGTGAGCAATTACCAGAATGTATACCCTGCTTTGCACCGTTAACGGTCAAACACATCGTATTGGAATGTGTATACTTTGATCCTATGCGTCAAAGGTACTACAAGGTTAATACTATGAAAGAGTTATTTGATACTGTAAATTTTAGTCTTGTTTTACATTTCTTAAAAGAGATCAGACTATATAAATCATTATAATGTGTTCTTATATATATATTTACTTGTTTATATACCCGTTGACGGGCATTTGTTGATTTACATACATAGTTTATATTACACCTTAGCATCCCATATTTTTTAATAGTTTTATCTTCATATATTTACATTAATTTTTAATTAATTCTTCATTTTTCATCAATTATTGCGCACAATATGACCTATTTATGTGTCGACGTGCCGTAAAACACCATTCATTCATTCATTCATTGTTCAATATTCATAAAATTTCATAATTGTAATTTTGGAGTACCATTGACAATGCTACTTTAGTTTTATATATTTTTGCCGACGATTTTCCTTTTATTAAGCCATTCTCGAAATGCAGTTATGAAATAAAGACGTCACATTTTAGACTGCCCCGTAGATGGATTACATTTCAATAATCTGTCAACTCTGGAACAGTTTCTGGCAGATTTTGAGGGTAGTCTATTTGGGCACTGAAAACAGGATAATAGCGAGGATTGTGCGCATATAAAATCGATTCAAGCTAACCAGTAGGCCTTATTGCCTACTGACCGTTCCAAGGCGGTAACCCTGTCTTCACCACCATTTCTGTTGTTTTTTTGTCTCTTTCATTGTACTTTCAAGTCCTTGTTTGCAGAACAGTGTGAACCTACGATGCCATTGCGCTCGGACGCTGTGGTTTCTATAGGACCCTATATCTCATTCTGGCCATATTATATCATTCATTGCAATGTAACCAGACAGGGTATCAATTATTTGTTTCAATCATTTGATTTCTTATGATTTGGATTTCAACATGTATGAATCTTAAAGATTTACGTCAATAAATGAGTGCGATATCGAAAAAGTCCACGTATTATTTAAACAGCCCTCCTACACATGACTTTGCCTTTCTATTTTGTAAATCCATGGTAGATACAGGACATTTTGCAATCAGGTTTACCTTTTTCTTAACAAACCTTTTTCTTCAAAGGTGTTTTCGTCACATGTGAAGAAAACAACATGCGAATGAATTATTTTTTTATGTTTTAACTTACTATTTAAGTCTTCATTTAGTATCGACCGTCAAACAGTATTCAGTACTATATTTTAAGAAATAAACGCCGCTGAGGAGATACGTCATGCTGAAAGCTACGACAAAAATAAATAAATATTTATATAGACATAGAGATAGAGAGAGAGAGAGAGAGACTATTTCCGAACAACAATGCGCAGATAACTAACTTCAGCGAAGTACCCACAGCAATGGACATAAATGGACAGACAACGAACTATAGTGGGGTGCCTACCTATAATTAGAGAGGCACAAATAACTTCATAAGGCACATGGCGATACACTATGTCTCTTATTCATAACACATCCGTCTGTAGGCACAATTAACATATAGACGCATGCATAGATACACATACTTAGAGCACAACAAGAAGGGTTCACATCTCACACACGCTACAAGACACTGACAATGAAAGGTGTCCGATCAATAGGATTCAATGACTTCAGTAAATATTTAAAGGGAGACAACTGAAATTAAATCGGCGACTTGCAAAATGTGGGATATGTGTTTTAGTGCATGCGTGCGTGTATGCTAGTCTCGATCATCCAGATCTCTCGCGAGACTTCTCTCAAAGAAGTCCACACGATGGTCTGAAGTAAAGCTTTTTTAAAATTTGTGACATCAAAACAAGGTCTGGTCATTTAAATTATTTTTGAAGAAACAATGCTTTATATTATAACACCCTCGATCCACAAAGTCACATACTTTTGCATTGAATTGTAAGGGGAATGACTGGCTCAAGTCACAGTCAAGTGTTTTAAAAACCAATATGGTAATAAAGAAAGGCAAACATAAATAAATGACCTATAAAATCATTTCATTAGACATATAACATGCATGTAATGAGTTCCTTTCCGCGACTCTTGGTCTGCGAGTGCATGTTAAATCTTCAAATTTCAAGAACGAGCACTCTTCTATGGGATTTCCATTGTGAGTCTGACATTTTGTAATTTTTTGATTTTGGGGGTTCGTGATTTTAACGCGTCCTAATTTGACTGGTAGTTATATGATTTTTCTGCAAGTTTCAGGACCTTTTACTAAATAACTATGTTATTCAAAACAAGTAAAACCGAGAGGAAGATATTCCAAGAAAAGAAAATATTTTGTAAAATTGAGTTGACCGACTAGGAATTTTGTTGAGTGTATATTGTATGTACAATATGCTGCTGTTAATCGAATGGTACATGGCTACGTAAGATCTTTCCTTTCGGAAAAAAGACTAAAACAACACGTTTCTTTTTCCTTTCAGATTATTATTGGAGCATTATTATCAATAGTTGGTAATGTCTAAAGCAATTTGCTTTATACTATTCTTATAATTAATAGTAATAATTAAACTAAATGCAAGTTATACGTAACAACTAATGGGACGCCGTGACTTTAAAAAAAAAACACAATGAAAGCCGTGTGTCCCTTTAAGAGCATAATGTCCTGCCGGAATTGTAATAGTAACTGTATTATCTGATTTTCAGTCAACGTGGAAATTGTTTACCGCAAATACGTTTTTAACGACGAACTTTTTGTGCGAATTTATTCAATCATGTTAAACCTTCAGCATTCATTAGGCGCATAATTGATATGCCACGATAAAAACACAATCTATTCTGAAATGTTTCAAAATTAATATTCCATGAAAAAGCTTTATTTAGTAACTGTTTTCGCTTTATGTAAGACCATGTTTGCTTATGACAAAGTAGAATGCGTACCAAATGGTTAGCCATCTTTAACATTAATATCCCATTAGCGTAGCTTTTACAAGTCATACAATAAATCATGAAAACTTTAACATTATATGATAGTCATATTAATTATGACACCCGTGAGATAAAATAAATGACCTGACCTTAATACTAAACAATACTTGCATAACCATTGAAAACGTGCTCTATTTCTTTTTATAAAAAATGCCCCTGGGCTATATTTAACACCATTATTATTCCGGTTTTTATTACTTAAACAATAAAGTGTTAGTTTACCTAATACGTTACATATGACAGATATTTCAGTCAGAAATTAATTGTTTCTACTTAAAGTATATGATTCTGTAACTGAACCATATCACAATCTGAAAATACCCAATCAAAGCAAAGTTTCCTTAAAGCTACAGAGTCCCTATATCAATCGATTTCTTCTTTGTAGGCGTGTCTTTATTTGTAACTTCATGTTCACCAGCTCATGTCGAAATCGGGTATTTAAGCGAGCAAATATAGCGCAAGAAATCATTTACTGTATATACATCGACCACTGCACATCGTACCTGTACACAGGTAACAATAATTTTTACAGAAAAAAAAAGTTAGCTTCTTTCGGGGCTCGAACACACGACCTTCTGATTTCAAGTCCTGAGCTCTATCCACTGAACTAAACCGCTACTTGAGAAAATAGTATACTAACTACCATATATTATGAGACAAAATAACTTAACATATTTGAACGCAACTAAAGATGGATCAATAAATATGCAGTCCATATTGTCGCACGTGTAAATTAACATTGCCTGGTGTAATACTGTATCTTATCAATATGAAACTAATACTTCGCCTCAAATCAACCATATCTCGACTTGTTATTTAGCGCTTGATGAGTTTGTGAGCGCGCTCTTGTTATTACGTAATGCCTATTTAGTGTTAAAAATGCTACAAAATACCAATAAATAGAAGTAGTCTAGAGGCTCATCGTACATCTTTCAAATCTTACAAGTGCAAGGCTGTGGTTCAAATCCATTCCGGGCAACTATTTTGTTTATCACATATATTCTGGAGCCGTATATTTATCGATGTTACCTGTACGGAGGCTAAATAAAAATGTGAAATTTTACGTATCGATTTCTCCTTATATACCGACATTTGGGGTGTTCGTCGATTTGAAACTACTTCACACGTGACTCATTCATATTCATGAGTTATTACCAGTTAAAATAGGGACTGTACAGCTTTAAAGACACATTTCCCAACGCTTCTTGGTCATTAAAAAAGCATGGAAAGCTTGTATATTTACAACCAGCACGCTTCATGGCTGACCAACTCCGGTATATAAATTAAGGCCCGCTCTTAGTTTTTTATTTGTATAGCATTGCTATATTGGGGGTAAGAACAGCTTAACAACACTTTGTAATTTACTTTAATGAAGAAATATATGCTTTTGAATACAAAACTTATCTGGTATTTCTTAATTGTTTTAATACCAAAAATCAGAGCACAACACAATAAATATACAACATTCTTTAATGTGTTATTATGTGTACTGGTCAAAAATCCTTTATTGGGTGGGCCTCATAATTGAAGAAAAATTGATTATCACACTTTGCTCATGAAATTGCATGGCTAACAGCGATTTACAGTTGCCTGTAGAAATTCTCTCTTCCCCTCCCCCAAATAAAAACAGGCTCGAAATATGTCTTTAAGCTACTCCTGTATATCCGTTAATCAACACACTTGTGAAACTATGCATCAGTAATGGAATAGTACAGTTAAATACATTCTCTTCATTTAATTTACCTTGATAACGTTAGAAATAATATCGCCGGTTTTTATGTAAGGTTATTGCCCATATGGTAAGGTTTAACTTCTTAATATGGTTTTAATCATACTTTGTTGGAATATTAGAGGCATTTTGTCGTCGGTGTACCCGCTGTCCAACGTATTGCATAACCACAATATTGACATAGCTTTCATAAGCGAACATAAATTGGTCGTGCACTCCATTCCATTTCTAAATAGGTACTATCCAGACTTTTTGGCTTATTCCATAGAGAATCATTCTGATGACCCATATAGTAAGGCAATATATGGGAAAGCGGGTACAACGATACTATATAAAATGGTTTAGAATTAACGTGTCTATGTTACAATTACGGAGGTTATGACCCAACATTCGACGCCAACATACATGTTTAGCGTATATATGCCATCATAAAACGTCATAGAGCTTTATAGAGAGTGTTTTATCGATTTCCAAGTTCTTTTGTAGTCGTTTTACTCAACTCAAGGTGAAGTCATTATAGCTGGAGATTTCAATGGCCAAATACTAGGCAGTAACGGTACCATACCAGACACCGGATGTACATTAAAATCAAAGATTATTTCAAAGTTTAACGCAAATGGGCTGCTCTCTGTTAATAAGATGAACATAAAAACAGACTCAAAGTACTCTTTCATCCCGACTAAGGCGATGATAGATCATATACTTATTGAAAAATCAATGGTAAACCGTATACGAAAGTTATGAATCATATAAAACGCTAAGAACACTTGTCGGCGAATGCAACGAATTGCGTCCGACAAATACCTAAATCACTCGTACGAAGAACTTGAACGCGCGGCCGAATTAAATTACATAGAGATATAAAAATCGAACTGGAAAAGTAGCATTCAAGGACAACAGTCAACCACAAACACACAGAGAAACAAAGAACAACTTTAAAGATGAATAAAAGACCAAATAAGACACCACTTACTACAGACAGTTTTGGAGACTCTTAAGGAGCAAAAAAGATAAACCCGTCCAGATATGTTCCGAAATTATTGTGAATGGTAATACATACCCCGAAGCAAACATAGCTAACGGGATTGGTCAATCCTTTAAAGATGTTTTACAGTTCGGATACTGAAGCAACATATCTAGATTTCTAATGATCTCATACATACTAAAATCTATGATAAGAGAGAAGACTTCAACTTTAACATCTTTAACTCCCCACACCTGAATGGGGATGTACCTCGTACTACATCCTACGGGGTTTATATCTCTCAGCTCATTCAGTTTCCTAGAGCTTGTAATAATGTTATAGACTTCAATGATCAAAATCAAGTAATTACAAGCAAACTTCTACAGCAGGGTTTTTGTTATCACAAAATACGTAGATCTCTCTCAAAATTCTACCATCGCACTGGAGAAACCCTACTGGAGAAATAAATCACCAACCTTAAAAACTTCTGCGACTAGGAATATCACAACCCTGACTTTTTCGAGATGTGGTCTATAAACTTCGAAATTTAAAGGGATCTGGCGGATTTCCTGACCACTTTACACAATTAATCAGAAAGTACGCCAGAAAAGGGTACGGCCCTTTAGTATTACAACGCACTGCATGTTTAGTGATTGTTTAGTGATTGACTCCTCTACAGTCAGTCACTACGCTTCACTTTTCCCTTGTGCGATGACTGGACAACCTCTTGGGACTCTATGATTGCACCTACAGAAACCCCGACCAAGGGAGATAGCTGCATGAGCTTTCGTCCTTCGGGTTTTCTAGTCGTACCCTAGATTGGTTTTCTCTTTATATGCAACTGCTGTGGATGTTCAGTACAATTTCGGATACATCCTGAGATGTTTCTTATTGTGTATTTTATATAGCTTTACAATAACATCTTAGTGTTTCTTTTGTTAGTTGCTCTGGATGTGGACTTTATTGTTAGAGAATTCCTTTTGATGGGATGTAGTTTTGTTTACACTGTCTTGTCTATTTGGGCGCTGAAGACAGGATAATAGCGAGGCTTTTGTACACATACATTCGATTCAATCTAACAAATCTAACATGTAGGCCTTATTGCCTACTGACCGTTCCAAGTCGGTAAACCTGTCTTCACCACCATTTCTGTTGTATTTGTCTTTTTCATTGTATAATTAATTAAATATTGCTCCTTGTTTGTAGTACAGTGCGGACCTACGATGCCATTGCGTTTGGACGCTGTGGTTTATATAGGATCATATATCTCCTTTTTACGCTCGTTGATAACAATGAGGAACCGTTGTCAAAAATAAATGATTCTAAGCTTCGTCAACAAAGTGCAAAACAAATGAGAGAATTTGGATACATTATTGAATCTCAAGTAATTGAGTCCAATATTTCGAATATTACTAAGCAACTAATGAAAAAAAACAGTTCTGGAATAGATAACGTATTACATGAACATGTAATATATGGAGGAATGCATCTCAATACATCGACATCTATATTGTTCAACAGAATTCTGTTGCACGAATGCATCCCAAAACCATTGAAAACCAGTACTCTCGTTCCATTATATAACGGGAATGGCAAGAATAAAGTCTGACCAGTAAGGTGTACATAACGTTCCTCAATATAAAGGCGGCAAATGACTGGGTGTGGCACGATGGGTTTCTAGCCAACATTGGAGACTTATGAATTATTGGTAAGCTTTGGCTTAAAGGAAACGTATACAACCTTAAATGTGTGGTACGAATACACGTTTGACATCCAACGTGGTGTACGTCAGGGAGGGGTCTTCTCTACGTTTCTCGTTTACGTCGACGAATTACTGCAAGCGTTGGCAACTTCCAAATTTAGCGCTAGGGTGTTATCAGTTAAACGTGGGACCCCCACATTCGCAGATGATATAAGTATTATAGCACTTACCCCGGTAGGTCTGAAACAATTGCTTGACATTGTCTAAATATATTCCGTAAACATATCATTTGTTTTGAAATACCCTTTTAAAATGACAGATGATGCACTAGGATTGAGATTTGGAAATGCGACCATAGAAAAAGTAACCAATCTCATATTCATAGTAAGACTCAAATAATAAATTACCACTAACAATAACTGAGCGATGCGAAAAGGCCAGAAGTTCGTTTTTAGCTATGATAGGGCTTGGAGTTCGTCCTCTGGGCCTAAACTCATTGACACCAGCACATGTATACAGGAAAATCATCCTATCAACCGCACTCTATGGCTGCGAATTATGGAATAATATGTCCAAATCAGACGTCGCTAACTTAAATAGGTTACAACATTTTATTGTAAAAACAAATCAGGAATTTTATATACGTACTCGGTCAGATATGTACGAACCAATGTTTTGGTCTTATACGTCTATCCGCAGAGGTCGATAAAAGAAAAACTTATATTTTTGCGTAAGATTTTAACACTGTATAGTGAGACGATATGTCAGAAGGTATTTCATGCATCTTTCACATACGAGTGATAACCAACAAGGTTTTATTCCTGATATATGCGAATTGGTAGATACAGATGATTTGCAAGGCAGAATTAATGACTTTTTATGAGATGTAAATTCTCTATCGAGTAAACAGGTATGGAAGAAGAAACGAATCTATGGCGTGAAAGACTAAACGCAGATGAAGACTTTGCATACTTAAAATTTTACAATACATAAATTTGTCCCGCGATAATATACGAGTTGTCTAGAGGTCACTCTTCTCTATATATCGTAGATCTAATTGCCTTGTTTATGGTAGAGAACAATCATTCTGGAAGATAAAACATGCATAAACTGTACAAGTGTACACCAAGACACAATCTCTCATGTCCTTTCAAAGTTTACGACTAGTAGAATTGTGAGAGCCGCGTTGTTTTACGACCTAAACTTATTTGTGGCCCGGTATTCACCAACGAGTTAAGTTTTATGGACGAAACCAGACTAACACTGAAAATTCTCGGTGCTGATATAAGCATTTCGAGTGTCCAAGACGCGTTCTTAAAGCGATGTTTTGAATATGTTTTTGATTATAAATCTTTACTCTATAAATAAATTGCTCTTGCAGTAATATGACTGGTGAAAAGTAAGATTGCCTTAAACAAATCAAATTAAAATCATCTCTCTTGTCATAGATTTTATTAATTATTTCGCAATTTTCAATAGAAATATGAAAATCAAGAAAAGAAGCGACAGTATCAGAAATGTAGGCTTTGTTGAGTTGAAGTTTCTTAGGATAGATAGTATTAACCATAGTAGAAATGAAAGGATTGTCAATGGCCAATATGTCTTCCAGATACGGAGAGGTGTCATTAAAGCCTTCAATTACATATGCCTGAATATCCGATGATATACTTATCCGATGAAAGACTCAACATGAAATCTCTTTCACAGCAATACAAGAACAAATCTGCAACAAGATCCATAGAGATATCAACAATTTGTCTTTAAACGGTAGTTAGATACCTGCAAAAAAGAGTATGATAATGGACCTTTGGAAACGGTCGAAAACGACAAATGTTAATGTCGAATCAATGTTTCTTGCATGTACAACACTAAGCAATTATGCTTTATTTTGTAAATCTTTTCAATGTTAGTTTAAGACAAAACGAACTATTTTAGTTTCCGACCTACGATTACAATGAGCAGATAGATGGTCTCGTACCTAGACTGCACTCAACCTTTGGCTCTTATCTTATTTAATAATTGACAAGCCGCCCGTGTTGATGTCACTATATCATTTTCTAATTAACACTTCGTGTGCGGTTTTGCATCTTAAGTTATAACAGATTTATGATATATGCACACGACCGTTTTTTCCACTAACCTTTCCAATGCGATAACCGTAAAGCCGTATTGCCAGCCATTCAATGTATGGATGTCCGATACTATGACTTTTTATTCATCTTTGTAATTGTTGGTTCCCTCTATGCGTGCTTTTGGTTGACTGCGGTCCTTGAATTCTACATTTTCTATTCGACCTTTATATCTACTTCTTTTTAATCCCATTATGTTTGCAGCTTTAATGGTTGCATATGGTTGCAGCTATAATATTTCTTATGTATCGGTTGAATATATACTGAACCAAACAGCTAACGCACCAGTAGATCTTTAATATCTCAATAATAACAGTCAATAAATCAGAACAAATTTCATTCGGAATGAGACACATATCTTGTCAATAACGACTGTAAATTAAAAAAAAATCATTCAAATCACCTGTCTCCATATAATAAGTTCATACATTAAAGGTATTGTCTACTGGTGCGTTAGCTGTTTGGTTCAGTATATATTACCTACACGAGTAATTATAACTTTCTCGTCCATTCATTAATTAACAAATTCCAAGATGTTGAGATATACGGTAGGTAAAAATAAAGGGGTTTGTTTGGACTTTATCCTCAATCTCTATATGCGATATCAAAATATTAGACAATGATTTTAATTAAATTTGTCAATATTGGCGTTTTAAAATCAGACAGCACAACAGGAATATATACAGCTGTACACACACACAAATGGAGCTTACACACACAAAAATGGAGCTTAAACACACAAAACTGGAGCTTACACACACAAACATAGAGCTTACACACACAAAAATGGAGCGTTAATGAAAATATAACTCCAAATTAGTTTTATAAAGTCAGTTGAGCATCAGCGATAACACCGAGTTTACCACCTATCAGAAGGTGGAGGTGTTCTATTTTATTGATCACTGATAGGTTAAATTATTTTGATGATGTCATGTAAAAGTTATGAATTATGCATTTTACATAAGAAAACTTGGGATGATAATGTTTTCTTGAAAAACAATATAACACTGAATAAATAATAGTCACCTGAACACCGATGATATACTTATAAATAAGTCACAGCCTGTGACAGCAGCCTGTGTCAGCTGTGACATATATTATTTGTTCTCTACTTGTTGTTCTTCTTGAATGTATACTCTTTTTACGTTCATAATAATTATTAAAATCTACGCATATCGGCGGTGATCACGGTGACGTATATTTCCCGAAACACGTCATTACGCGAATCAAATACATTAGAAGTGATTTAGCCATATTGCAGTATGGAGAAACTACGAACAAGCATTTTATAGTGGTTTAAACAGAAATTGACAACAACTAAATAAGAACATATAACTTCATAATTCTATAACTAATTCACTAGTTATGTAACTACTTCAGTGGTTAAAACGGTTTATAAAAGTAACACGTTCGATCTCAACTTGAAAAACATATGAGCCAAAACACGCGAAAACGACCCTTCAGACAAAATGTTCACATTTTATGTTTTTTGATATTTATGAAACATAGTGATTTTCTCTTTAAAAATCTGTTCATTTTATGATGGTATCTTAATTAAAAATGATTTTATCTCAATTTGAAAATTAAAGATTGTACTCACCATTAATTTTGACGTTGACGTCGGCGTCTTGGACGACGTCGTTGATTAAATAACAACAAAACACATAAACAATTACCATTCTCTATAGCATCAACTATTTATATTAAGAAACATATTCCCTATGATATAATAATTAGGTAAGACACACAAGTGACGAGAAATTTGATTAGTAATTAATTGATTACCGGCCGACGTCATAAATTGTTACGTTATGACGTTGTCGTCTAAACGTCTGAAGGGACGTTTTCGTGTGATGCGGCTCATATATATTCAGACTGGGCAGATACAATCATTTTACTCAAAGGCATTCGCATCATCTCGTACACTTCTTCGAAGCATTACTCGAATGTATATCGAAGGTCACCTTACTGGTTACGTCATACTAGCATGACGCGTGTCAGATTCCCGCCAAAACGAATTTTCATTCAAATTCAAAGTTTTGTAATGTCATTTATCCGATTGCTCCATCTATAGTTTATTTACATGAAAGCAGTAATAAAGACTTCATCTGTTTTGCAAAAAACAAACATGCAACGCAAATCATACATCAATACGTGTGGTTACAGGACATACTGTTTACATAACAACAGCTCAGCAACAGTACACTATATCATGCGCCGTTGCCTTCCGGCTAACAAAATCTCAAGAGTTTGAACATACCGGAACGTCGATATACACACGAGATGTGATCCCGAAGAATGACGGGTTTGGCCGAGTTATGGCTGTACTTATTTATTGTACTGTAATGCATTATTTACTATTGAAATTTGAATACATGTATAAAATAAATCTATATATAATTATGTCAGTGGTAGTTAATCAAACTGTTCGGCATATCTTTTTCGTTTACCGGTTACTTTCACATTAGTAAGTTACAAATACGGGAGATGTTGAGATGTTCAGTAGGTGTAAATGACGTTATCTATCGGACTTTATACTCATTCTCTATATGAGAAATCATTACATTATTTTATAGAGGGTAAAAGTCAGATGAGCATCAACCACAAACAGTGCGTGTACCCCCTACCAAAATGTGAAGGCATGTCATTGTATTTATCACTGACTGGGGAAATTATTTTGATGATGACATGGGCATGTTACTTTTGCTTAAACACCTCTACCTAATGTGTATTATGAGCAACGATCTCCCATTTCGTTGTATGTATATATAAAACGAGTCTACTACTTTGCTCTCTTGTTTGTTGCTTTCAAGGGAACCACCTTTATAGTATGTATTGACATTCACAATGTCGATTGTCTAGTGCTGTGCGGTGGCTGTAAAATATTGCCAAAACTACAAATCATTAGCGGTATAATATTTCTTTCTTGAGGGGTAATCAAGCCCAATATTCGTGGCACAACCTAAGCCAGTGCTGACAGGCGTGAGAGGTGTTTCAACTTATAGTATCTCTTATAAACAGGCTCAATAAGACCGAGTCTGTCACTTTTGTCTATGCTTTGTTAGTTGTTTGTTCCAGGGGATCCCCTTTTCAGCATTGATTGACCCTTACACTTGCTTTTAGTACTGTGTGGCGGCTGTAAAATGACGCTCAACTACACATCAGTAGTATTATTACTAAATAGTCGTTCGGAATCATGCAGCCTACTCTTTATGTATTTAAAGTAAACTATCGCTTACGTTAGAGGGTGTTAGCGGTTAGCACTTTATATTAATATCATGACTCAGTAAAACCGATTCTGCTACTATTTGTAATGTATACTTTAGTGCTATGAGCGCTGCCTTCTACATTTAATGTTAGTTTAACTCTTTCGCTGCCACAGTCGAAAACATTGGTCTTACGACCAGATCAGCATGGACACTATGTGTAGCCTGATCAGAGTTTACACTGTCCGCCACTCAGTAATATATTTTTCATAACATTTTATATGTAACATATTACCAGAACGTTTGTATTCAAATTATACCATTACAACTGAATCAGATACTGTACACTATCCATACGATGTTCTATATAGTGACGTCAATTATACGTTTACAAATCCATTCGTTTCGTTGGCAACTGACTATATATATCACAAATATATCGTCACTTGATGACATTTCTTGTTCTACGTCAGTCAACATAAAAAGTAGTCTTTATATGAGAAAAAAGCTTGGAAAACTCTCGCACTGACACGTTTTGTTAAGACATGCTGGCACTACAAACATGTACGCCACTAGACGAGTCATCGAGTGTATGATTTCATACTTATGACATCACGCCCTAGTTTTACAAATGTCAAATATTTGTTCTGAGGTTAATCGTCTTACTTTCTAACATTATCGGTAATTGTTGACTATGTATACAGCAATAGTGTATGGTTGACTTATGTGGGTAGATCTGCTCGTCGTCACGTCACATGAGGTGGGAAAGCATTTACCGCTAATATATGTTGTGTAAATCTTTAGGTTACCTATCTCTCAGGGTACTGTTAGGGTATCTCGTATATTTGTGAACAAACAAACCTCGCGATCAGGAGAGTTTAATTTTGTTACTTATTCATCAATCCTAAAACAGCTCCGTCAGGGACAAATTGTTGAAAATTGCATTTCTAAATTGTTTTTAGACAACTTTAACGTAAAATGTGTTAACGTGTTAATCCTAAAATTTGCTGTCATGTTTACAAATGCAATGCTTGAAATGTTTTCATTACGGAATGCGTGTGTTTTTATTCAAACTAGCCGCCATTAAAACAAATAAACAAAACACGCATTTTTAAATATTGCGGTCATGCTATTATTCATGAATTTACCTATCATCCTTGTGAACTATATTAGAGCTGAGCCCTATTACGAGACACAACCTGGTGTGAAAATCTACTATATCACTAGAGAAAAGTTGTTAATATATGCCGTGTTGAATATTGTTTAGCTATTAATAATACAGTTACACCTTGCATGAATATGTATTTATAAGCAGAAGACCAGGACAGAGTTAAATGTTTAATCCGTGCGTAATTATCCAATATATCAGTCAACCAACAAGTGAAACACATGCACGTTCAAAAATGCGACAATAGCACGGATCAAGATTGCTTAAAATTGCTCAAGATAGATTTCATTCGTAAAAATATTATTTCATTCGTACAAATATGTATGATTTTGTCCGAAAACAGATCGGGAATCTATTGAATTTGATTGGGTTCTTCAACTGTTCACTGGCACGATATTTTCGTAAAATTTACAGTTGTATTGTGTGACGTCAGTATCGATCTGTGCTATTGTTGAATACAATTTCGTATTCTCCGTTCAATATACGTTATTCTAAAACTAATGCAAACTGAAAAGAGGATCCATTGAAAGCTTTAAAAACACACAAAAGGGAATAACAGTAGTAACTCTGTTTTACTAAAAAACTGTTAACGAGAGGTAATATACGATGCAATATAAGATCTCACTCCTCTATTACCGGTTAAAGCGGAATTCCACTTAAAAAATACTAGTTCCTCAGTCAAGCAGTTATGCTGTCCCGGCACATTGACATGAATATTAACAACCATCAGCAATCGGAAGTCAAGAGATACGTAATGGAATTATAGGATCTAAGCTATCAACTAATATCAGAAACAATTAAACTCAGATAGTTTTTGACGTTTCTCATATTTTAAGTACGGTTGGATTGTTAGTTATTGGGTACCTAAACGTCCATAAATGTCATCATGGACGGAACATGACATTCATAAAATAATAATCTGGCATTTATCAAGATTAATCGGCAGTATCGAGAAAAACACTTTTCTCCGATTCATCTATAAAGTCAGTTAGTGTCCTCGTTATTCTAATAAATACTGAAAATGGGACCCATTGGAAGCAACACACACCCAAAGGACCAGTTAGTAATAACACTACTAATCTGTAGTTGGGGCGAAGTTTTACAGCCGCCACACAACACTAAATAAACGCTAATGTGAATGTAACTAAATACCGAAAAGGGGATCTCTTGGAAGCAAAAAACACAAACAAGGGAGAAAAGTAGCAGACAGTTGTACCGAGTCAGTTCATAAGGAAATATTAGGTGCACCCTATCACCAGCTTAGGCGGTATTTAGGTCATAATAGCGTAAATGAGTCTCCATGCCTCTTGATTGTAAAGTTAGAATGTTGACAACCTGTTAAAAACTCAAACCTTATTCGAATTCTGGGAAACTTACTTTATCATGCAAGTAAACATGTCTGCTATTAAACATCAACAAGGAAACAGGGGGTTGAATATCTTCTAAGAAACGTTACTTAAGATGTATACTTACACCGGGTCTTAGGGCAACACTATTTTACATCAAAAACTGTCAAAAAAATGATGAGCTGCTTTTCAAATATCAACAACATATCCAGAATACAGTTACAGCCAGCAAATGACAGGAAAGTGCACTAAAAAAGGTTTTAAAGAAAAAAAACGATTATCACTCTTTAATACAGAACTACTTTCGACTGCACCAGGCAAGCAAATCTGGCTGATTTAGTGTAATTAAACCGTAGTTTAACCGTAAAGCCAAACAAATTGGGTTTGATGCTCCTAAAGGACCAGTAAGTAGTAACACTATTCATTTGTACTCACACTCCTTTATACCCGTAAAGTTTGTTACAATTTTACTCAAAATTGTTTTTGTGTGAATAAATTGATCCATAGAATAGTCAATTTATCCAGCAAGAGCAGAAGAGACATCAGGTAAAAATAAAATAAACCGTTTTATCACATCATCCGAATTTTAAGACCATTGTTAACAAAAAAGATTTTCTGTTATATGTCAATACACACATTATACGCACGACATGCATGCATTTACATTGTAAATTTGAAACATGAATCCGAAACATTCGGATGAACAATTCATTTGATCGGATTGTTGTTTGGTTTGGATGTTCGAATTTAGATATCCCTAATGAATGATCAATTAGTTTTATTTTACAATGTTTCAAAACAGTCACTCAATCGGTTTAACAATCCACAAATATAGTTATAATATTTTGACAGAGAAAGTCCGTCAATGTCAACATACTATGACATTATTTTGAAATCACATGCCATTGAAAGAATATCTTTGTATTTTTACAATGGTGTACTTCGAAATGTGGATTATGTGAAAACATGTTTTTATTTATAAATGATGTCTCATCTGCTCTCGCTGGATACATGGAATGGATCAATTTATTTCGCATACTAAACAAATCCACCGCCATATGCTTGCCATCTTCGGGATGGTTAAAATGCTGTATTGTTGACTTTTATGAATATTGAGTCCTTCTCAACCCGGGGCTAGAGGGCGTTAGCGGTAGCTAGCACATTTCACTATCGCTCATGAACAGTCTCAATCAAACCGAGACTGCAATATTTCGTATGTGTCGTGCTCAGCCGTTTCCAAAGGTCCATTATCATACTATGTTTGATAGCACAATGGCGTTGCTTGTGCAGTGTGACGGCAGTAAAACGTCTCCTCGCGCTTGCAATCGGTACTGTTATTCATTCGATCTTTGGAGATCGCTGAGCCTGATACTTATATTTAGTGATCGGTGGTACATTTTCAATTCCTTTTTTCTTACTTAATTTTCGATTCGGTGGTTCCACTACTCCGGCCGATAAAAGGCTCTGGGTATTGTTTAACCACTCATAGGATATGTTGTCTGCTTTTTAATTTAGTCTTATGGCTGTTAATTGTGATACGCAGGCTTCATAACAGCTGCTCCCAACTAAATTCCTTTTTGTTTATTTCGCTCATCGGTGCATACAATTTCATTAGATCCTGGGACCATACGCCGCTGGATATAGGGTATGAAATAAAGGTACAAATATTGCTATATCCACCGCCATATGCTTGCCATCTTTGGGATGGTTAAAATTCTGTACTGTTGATTTTTATAAATATTGAGTTCTGCTCAACGCGGGGCTAGAGGGCGTGAGCGGTATCTAGCATATTTAACTACCGCTCATGAATCACTACCGCTCATGAACAGTCTCAATCAAACCGAGAATGCAATATCTCGTATGTGTCGTGATCGGCCGTTTGCAACGGTCCATTATCATACTCTTTTTTTTAGTAAAATTGAATCAATGTTTGCATATATAAAGGGCACACTTTAATCCATATAAGTGTTATTTAAGCATCATATTCACATCAACATTGTTGAATTAATGTTATGTACTATATGGCTGACATTGCACACACCTAAAGAATACATTTGGTTAAAAATTGAAACTTGGCCATACTCCATCCATTTTGGATCATGTTAACAAAAAGGTAGATATGGAAATCGAACAGGAAAAGTAGCGTTCAGGGACGACAGTCAACCAAAAAAACTCACTCACAGAAACAAACAACTACTATAATGATGAATAAAAGGCAAGATATGACATCATAAATGCAAAATGGTTGACAATAGGGCTACCGCCTTGCAACGGTTAGCGGCAAAAAAGGCCGATGGGAATTTAAACCAGGTTCTGCACAAAAACCTCACTCTTACCCTGTTGTCATCCCAATAAACGGGACAGTGTACTAGTATATAAAGATATCCCCGCCAGGTTATAATACATAACAATCAATGCAGCAATAATAGGCAATACAAGTAAAACACGAAAATGATCATGTATATATAATATAAAAAAAGCCCATAAAGCCATAATGTAAGAACTCATTGACTCGGCAGAAGCCAGAGCAACAATAGAACAAACCGTTAAAGGTACGATAATACAATATTAAAAACAAATCATCAAACGCTACCGTCTTCTAAGGATTTAGGTTGATGGCTGACCAATAGTCTTTAAGCATTAGTTTATTAAATACAGTGGAGACACTTGTTAAACACATTTTACTCCCTCTAGCAGCTCGGTGTGTGTTTCTCCATCAGCCTTGCTATCCTTTGATGAACATGTACACTAATATCGGATGATCTATGCATTAATGATAATTTGCTTTTTTTCAATCTAAATCTTAGTCTCACATTTTGTATTACAATAATGCTTTTGCGACAACGATTGTTTTACAAAATATGATGAACAAATTATCTTTCAGGAAATATTTGTCTGTCAGGTTTTTTGTTTGAGAATTTAAATTACAACGATGTTTTATGTCAGTTTTTGGTAATTACTTTCGAAAAAAATCAAATTTATGGTTTAAACATAATATTCAATGAGATTCGTTCCTAAGATATCACATGCCGACCCTTTTCACAATAAATCCACGTTGATCAATCAGTAAAAAGGCAATAGCAAATAATAAACTCTCATATACATCAGTAAATTATACCGCTATCTCCTAATGTACGTTCTAGTTTGAATATGACCGTTTCATTTACCGTTTAAATTTATTTAAATCGCTTTCTTCTTTGGAGGCGTATCTTTATTTATAACGTCATGTTCACCAGCTTATGGCGAAATCGGATATTTAAGCGATCAGAGTTAACGTGGCTCACATCAAAATTTTGCTATGCTCCAGCAGATCAGTAACTGGTAATTTTGATATCGTTGATAAACGTATTCGGCATCTGTTTTCGAAAGGTCCTAAGTATAGATTATCTTCAACTATCGATTGTAATGCCTGTCGTGCTCCGATCGCCCAATCCATTGAGGATTTTAGTATAAAATGGTGTCGTAGAGAACATGCAGACCAAAACTCTCTTTCTACTTGGAAAAAGTCAAGTTTTAAAATTATAGATACACGTATTAACTTTTATAATGCTAACCTCTCTTTACTTCCTCCGAGACCTAGGTTTTCCTTTCGTAATTTTAAATCAGAAATTCAAGAATTTCATAACAAATTTGTTTTAGTTCCTGATAAAGCAGCTTATAACGTAATTATTGTTTAACCCCTACATTACGTCAAAGTTTTATCTCTGGAACTCGGTTGCAAAATTCATATACTCCAGATCATTCTACTGAGGAGTATGTTGTTTCCACACATATGATTCGGTGGACTACTTTCAAGGCTGGGATAGACGAAAAGCCGGACAAACGTCCAACTATGTACTAGATTCCTAAATTACATAAAAATCCGTATAAGGTCCGCTTTATTTCAAATTCTAGTGCCTGCACCACCACAAACATCTCCAAACTTTTAACTTCTTGTCTTACTGCCGTTACTGATCATGTTAAACAATATTGTGATAAAACTTATGAAAACTCTAGGATTAATTTGTTTTTGTCTATTAAAAATTCAAGAGACGTTCTTGATAACATTAACTTGATAACGTCAAGTTTCATCTATGAACACTTATGACTTCTCTACACTGTATACAATCTTACCACATCACTTCATCAAAGACAAGCTTATTGCTCCTATTAAAAAAATATTCGCTATGGAAAATACTACATGTTTGGCTTGTAATAATTGTAAAGCGTTTTTTACTAACGACATGTTTCACTATATGGATTTGCCAAGAAGTTCGTAAAGCACACACCTTCCTACTAGATAATATTTTCGTCAGGTATGGAACGACCGTTTATAGACAAATTATTGGTATCCCTATGGCTACGAACTGTGCACCACTTGTCGCAGATTTGATTTTATATTGCTATGAAAGGGATTTCATGTTGAGTCTTTCACCAGATACCCAGGAAGATATTATTGAGGCATTTAGTGACTCCTCTCGGTATCTGGATGACATATTAAACATTGACAACCCTTTCATTTCTACTATGGTTAATACTATACATCCTAAAGAACTGCTAATATTTCTGATACTTACGCTTCTTTTCTTGATTTACATCTCTCCATTGAAAATGGTGAAATAACTAGCAAAATATATGACAAGAGAGATGATTTTAATTTTGTTATTGTCCCCCGACCAACTTCTTATGGTGTCTATGTGTCCCGACTTATTTGTTTTTCTAGAGCTTGTACTCGAGTTGACGTTAATTATCGTAATCTTTGTATAACTGAAACGCTACTCAATCAGGGTTACCGTTACCATAAACTTCGTATTAAAACCTTTGCAAAATGTTATTATCGTGACCCTGATCTTCTTTCCAAATATAAAATAATTCAAGAACTCTTCTGCGACAAGGGCTATCACAACCTGACTTCTATGGTGACGTGATTTACAAACTTCGCAAGATCCTCGGTCATGATCACTTTCATACTATCCTTATTAAACGTGTTAAAAGATTTATCAAAAGAGGTTATGACCCTATCATTTTGCAACGCACTGCATGCGTGGTGGTGGACCCATTTAAAGTTCGCGACTATGCATTCCTCTTTAATTGTGCGATGGCCGGACAGGCTGTGGACCCTATGATGACGACTACCTAAAGCCCAAAAGGACGGTGACGTTTGATGTTTGTCTGCAGTCTTGTCTTGTCGTGCCCTGAATGGTTCATTCTCTTGTTGCTCTGGCTTCTGTCAAGTCACTGAGTACCTTCTTTGTGGCTTTCTAGGTTGTTTTTATTTTATTTATAAATACACGAGTATCTTTGTGTTTTACTTATATTGCCTATTAATGTTGCCTTGTTGGTTAGAGAATAGTTCACGGAGGGGATTTCTTTATTTACACTGTCCCGTGTTATTGGGTTGACAGTAGGGTAAGTGTGAAGTTTGGTGCAGCCTAGAGCCTGGTTAAAAAAAACAGCGGCCTTTTTTGCCACTGACCGTTCAAAGGAGGTAGCCCTATTGTCAACCCTTTTGAGTTTGTGATGTCTTATTTGACCTTTTATTCATCTTTAAATTCGTTCTTTGTTTCTCTGTGTGTTTGTGGTTGATTGTCGTCCTTGAATGCAGCTTTTCCTATACGATTTTTAAATCTATATTTAGTAACCCAATGATCGCAAATTTAATGCCGGATAGGACCGAAATTGAGTTAATTATCGAAATATTTAGAAAGTATTTCCTACCTTACCAGTCCTTCGGATGAGACTTTAACACCGAGGTCTGTTCGCTAAAATGCACAGTGCAATAAACCGACAATAATTGAGGCATATACACACGCAGGACATCGAGCCATGCACGCCGTTTCTGTACATAGGTAGCATTATGATTTACAGGGGAAAATATTTGCATAATTCGGGACTCGAACACACGACCGTCTATTAATTTACGTTCCGAAGTTCTAACCACTTAACTATTGCGACTTTTTGAGCTCATGGAATATTTAGTGCCATATATTATGAATTGTATCACGTTTATGATGCAAAATAACATATTTGAACGGATCTCAAGATTTATCAGTATATAGATAATCATGACGCAAATGAACATATCAGTGCGTGGTGTAATACTATTTAGTAATAAATTTAATTAAAATTCCGACCCAAAACTTTAATGCTAAATATGTTATCTATCAGATGCTACATTTGATTGTCAAAGATAGCTTACCCGTTTCGGATTCTACGGCGTATGGTTATTACAGGGTGTAGGAATCAGACGTGTTCATGTTGTTATCGGTCTTGAAGGCACGCCTTAAATAGACACATGACAGAATACACGAATATAGCAGAGCTGTATTGTATACGAGTTTCTCCGACTTCAAACTCTAATCATACCTTGACTCTGTGAAAAATATTATTTAGGAAAGAGCTTACACAACTGATGGTGTTTTCTCATAGGCTCGAAATAGAAGCTGTTAGGAGGTATACACCAAATAAAACAATGAGAGATAAGAGGATATGCAAGTTATGCAACGTGTTAGAGGACGAATACCATATTTAATTTGAAAATCGTATTAAACAGATATTTGTATAAAATATCGATTTCTTTTTAACTGACTCATATAATAACACATGTCTACAGTTACAAAGCTTTAGAATTTACGAAACATATCTGTATATATCGGTTAAGTGATGATGAAAAATACAATCCCCCTCCTGTGCCTCATTTGGGTTAATATTATTTCTTTTAAGCATATCTTTTGTACCAACTGAAAATCCTATCAATTCAAATTATCTTATTATTTCAATAAATTCGTTCTTTTAATTTAAGGTTCTATGTGGGATTGTTGTGAAACAACATTTAAATACTGTATATTGCTTGTCATGGTATTGTAATACTATATTGTTATATAGATATCACACGAATAGCACGGATCAGGATTGCTTAACATTACTAAGAATATATTTCATTCGTACACATATGCATGATTTTGTCCGAAAACAGATCGGGAATCTATTGAAATTGATTGTAGTTCTATTGTTCAATGGCACGATATTTTCGTGAAATTTACAATCTTATTGTGTGACGTCAATATCGATATGTGTCGCAAGATGACCCTAGTGGTTGGGGCTAACCAAGGAAAGAATGCAACTTTTAAAATATGTTATATATACAATTATCAAGAAAAACAAGGGAATACACAGATGAAATATGAAAAGACTGTTCTCATGAACGTTTAAGACGTTCTTAGTATTATCACATATACTGAATGTGTCGACTGACTATATATGACACTAAAGTGTTGTTAAAGTTATAACAATGTTGATGTGCACAAGAATTATAGTCTAGCGCGATGAATGCGCGAATCCAATGGGTTATTGTCATCAAATACCTTCTATAAGGGTTGATGACGCGATAGATATGATAATTAACCTCCACCGAGATTGTGAATGACGTTCCTCCAGTGAGGACTGAAAAAGGGCCCACCTCGTGTCCCTGAGGTTGTTGATTCTATAACCTGGCCATGTTGTCCAGATACTGGGACCGTCTCTACGGTTCATTACGTTATGTGTTGATCCATGTGTAGAATCACCTAGAGGGCCTACACACCCTAAAGGCTTAGCTGCACTCCGGGACGCTTAGGCTGTAATAATACGTATTTTTAGATGTCGGTTCATTAACACAACGATCATGACAATCTTATACAATTATCAGTACACAAACAAATCATTATCTAGTAAATATATGTCAGCCACGATCTAATTATGATGTGTAGCAATGAAACGTATTATACAATACCATGTATACTCATCGACATATACACAAGTTAACCACTGTTCATAATATACAACTTTATCAATTTAATCTTGTATTACAAGTAATGAGTTATACACATATGCATATATATATGCATGTCATATCAATGTTAACTGATGCACCTACTATACAACGTTATCAAAGTAATATCGTTCAATTAATGATCGGTTACATTGTGTGAAATCTACACAAAAGGATCCTTACACAAGGTTGCCCTTTAGAGAGATAGACTGTAAAATACCTATACTTTTACATGCATTAACGCACATATAAACTTATTTAAAATTTAAACTCTCTCTAGCGGCGTTATAATATTGCACGCTTTTCCGTGATACATGAGTATATCATGCAAATAGTCAATTTGTTTCAACTGAACAATGGATTAGCATGTGACTGAGAGATGTCGCCAAGTGCTTACAAGAGCTATGTACGACCAATATTATTTTGTGACAATATGTGCTATTGATTGTTGACACTGTCACGTCATTGTATCTATCTTGAATATGTATTGATGCTCATGAGCCTTATCACATTTAATGCATATACTATTATGAGTAGTGTAACGTCTATGACGTGATGCCCTCGACCTGTTCCAGACCTATTGACGAGGATAATAATGATTTCTCTCTTAATTGTTGTGATGTCCTGCATTAAATTGGATCGGTTAATTAACCTAGAAAACATAAGTTTAAAAGTCGAACAGCAAATTCACTTTCACAGAACACAGTAAACCCAAAAACACGCAAAACGACAAACGTGAATGACAAAGTTAATAAGGAATAAAGGCAGATGACGTCCCAAACACTAAACGGGGTTTAAACCAGGTTCTAGGGTGCACCAAACCTCACACTTACCCTACTGTCATCCTAATACAACGGGACAGTGTAAATAAAGAAATCCCCGCCATGAACTTTTCTCTAACCAACAAGGTAGCATTAATAGGCAATATAAGTAAAACACAAAGATGCTCGTGTATATATAAATACAAAAAACAATATTAACAATAGTCATGAGCTGATGAACATGCACAGCATACTGGCAAAAATATTAAACCGATTTGTCAAGGGATTGCTGGAGTTATGGTTGTATAGTATCTTTTTTATTGTTATTCTAATGTGGATGCTTTGGATGTACTTGGAAATATAATCATTTAAAACAGTAATACAATACACCCGTTATATAAAGCCTGCTTAATTGCATATAATAATGCCGTTGACGTAATTTAAGTATTATTTCCAGTACGAATTTGTCGTGCAGTTCGTACTGGAGATATCATTAGCATTTGACAGTGTTTGACAGATATTTGACAGATATTTGAATAATTTTATATATACTTTATAATACTCTGCAGAAACTATAAATTGATATGCCACTTTAAAATGCTTAAACATTTTTTTATAGTTGTTTCACTTTACATACAATCGGGATTGTAACGGCGTAACGAATGAGTAACCAAGTTTCTACTTTGATAAGATCTTAAGTATATAATGTCAGACTTTCCACTTTATTGTCTTTAACAAGTCATTAGAAACAAATTAAATCAGCAGGCAAACCGTTAACATGATATAGTGTTATAGCAATTATGACCCCCGTGAGATAGCGTGCATACACTAAGTCTAGCATATTTATTCTTAAAGAATTGTGATAATAGTTGATATTCGAGATAGCAGTTATGAAACTATATTATTGCTACACATATGATGCCTGAATCAAAACTGTTAACATAGCTCACACCAAAGTATTGCAATAATTGAACACAGGTGTAAAATCCAGCTGTTTAGCTGCAGTCACTAGCAAATTAAGATAACGTAAGATACACTATTTGAATGGTTAAGAGACGAACACGTCATTTTAATCTACGCTAGTACTTGGATGAATTTAAGAAAAACTTCTTTAATAGTTATCCCATTTTCAGTATTCATCCACCATTCATCGAAAACAAAACAAGAAATACCGCTAAAGCAGCCTACTTATTCTAATAATTAGTTTAATAAATCAGACATGTTAAACTAAACTGCAGTTGCAATCATAAAGGTTTTATGTATTTTGTCTGGAAAAAACTTCAGTAAACCCTTTCTTATACTGTTATATACTTTTACAGCAAAGATAACGCTGTGGGGTGTTCATCAAGTACTTAGATATATATATCAACGATATGGAGGGGGGGAAATAGTAATTACAGATCTAGCCTCTTTTCTTACGAAAAGTGTATTTAAGTAAAATCGCATAATCTTTACAAATCGACTAACACATGTTGCATCTAAAAGTGTACACATTTTGTTCTTGATTCCAAAATATCCTTTTCGACTTTTCAAAACGGAAATCGTGAAACAAACAAGGAGAACCAAGCTTTAAATTGTCAAACTGCGTATATTTTCCATTTTGAAACTATATAGTAGAGTTCCTTGCTCAAGATGAAGCTTGTAACAAGATGGACCAAGTGGAGACAACTCACCAAGGGAGAATTAAGACTAAATAAATAGACAAATTTATTTACAATAAGATGAATATATATACAAATGAATACAAATGATAAAGTAGAAATCTCAACGTTTAAATCATGTTTAAAATGAAGTTCACTACGTTAGATTAAACTGTTCGGTTTTAATCAGACTGAATATCTGATATCTGAATTTATGATATATCTATACTATATCACACGCTATCTTATCTCTCAAAGCTATATCTAGCCGAGTCCTTCCGGTACAGTTCCCGGCACTAACACTAACTCCCGCGTTATATTGCAATCCCGTCCTTAGCGGTTGCTCTTCGTCCCGGTACCACACATACTTCCGGTGACGTAATCCACACGCGACGCGCACTCGTACGATCCTTTCCGGCGATGGCTCAAGTCCCGGTTTTATACATCCGGTGACGTTATCTGCGTAAGCAGGCCCTCTTGCCTTGCGTCTCCGTGGCTACCGTCTGGTCTGTCGCCCAAATGGCGAATCCTGTCGTTCCCGCGTCCTATGACGGCGTTCCAAACCTACGACCCCGTAGACCACGCTCCTGACCATACGCTCTACCTGCTCTACGCTCCTAGCGTATACGGCTACAAAATATTTACCCAGTCTTACAATGTTATCACAACATGTATTTTATAATAGCGCTAAGGTATCACCATACCTAATACTGATTGCAAAGCAATCTTTATTTAGAATGAATAAACCCGAATTATAAACCTTCTTTGAATATACATTATGCTAAACTTTAACAAAACGTGTGAAACAATTACAGATGTAATTTATCGACAATGAAATCTCACATTCCTAAATGTAACGCAAACTTACAACATAATAGTTCAACCATAGACTGAATGAATAATTGGTTTTACATCCCGTTAACACATTATAGGCTATAATGGTACAGCGACCTCAGAGTGATTGAAAATAATAACAATATGAAAACCAAACTCAGAGAGATTTATACTGCACAATTAACAATAACAGTTTATGCAATAACGTAATGACAGTTAGAAACCTCCGTAGAAAAGTACATACAATCTGAATCGCGTATTCCTTACTATCTACAGAACAACTGGCATTATCAATAATGTAACTATATGCCCCATTAATCTTATCAGACAATAATTTGCTAAAATATTCTGACGTTTGAAACGTACAAGAATTACAGACAATATCCTGCTAATTATCTATGGCTTTTACCGGCAGATATTTACTTCAGAACAACAATTTAAATATGACAATAACTTCCAACAAATGAAATAGATTTGACTTACCCTTTGCCGTAATGATATTGGCCACTGACTATTCTGGATAATGGCTTGCGATCCTGTGACAGGTACTAACGATTTCGACACCCATATATACACTCAAGTGATATGAAAACGCAACACGGGAATTTCCGCTATATATTGTATGTACAATATGCTGCTTTTAATCGAATGGTACATGGCTACGTAAGACCTTTCCTTTTGGATAAAATACTAAAACAACAAATAATACAGCAAATAGTATTCCTGCAATATTTCATTATTCACAGCGTACGCGTTTGGCTCAATCATGTCAGCAAACTTAGGATGCAACATTTTGCAAACTATTTACGTTAAATACAGTACTGAACTAGCTCAATTTTTCGAAGAGCAACTTCAACATTGATGAAGTTCTTGTTACAAAGTGTAGTGTGATTAAAACGTCTACAACATCACAGTTGTGTCCTTTCTCTAGTTAACTGCAACTGTTTTTTAAAAAAACATCTTGGGATTTCTTTGGAATATTATGTGCAATTAAGTGTGCAGTATATACAATATATAGCGGAAATTCCCGTGTTGCGTTTTCATATCACTTGAGTGTACAGTCTCTACACGGATACCTGGTGAAACACGCCATCCATGCAAATGTCATGTTACTCGGACTGCTCGGACTGCACGTAGTGTCGTACTAAGAATTCTATGCATTTATATTAGACCCGCACTGGCAAATACTGGCAAATGTACTCATAATACACAGCTTGTAAAATAATAACTTTCTTAATAGTTGATGGATTTTGATGAAATAAACGCCAAAACAATTTATTCTTTATCAATAGAATGAATCTAGTAAAATATTTAATAGATATAGGCATCGATTAAAAGTGATGCGCTTGGCAAAAATCTACCAAAATTCCTATTCAAAATCAGGGAAAATGAGGCCCCGACAAACACAGTTAAAATCTCTAGTAAATATGCACTCATTTTGTTACAAAGCTGAAGCAAAAACATGATGATGTCCTTGCATTATGCATGTTATACGTATGTTCCATAGAATGGTATAAAATACCTCATTGAAAGTTCTATGTTCACCGTCATATGCATACCATCTTCGGGACGGCTTAACTCTTCGAACTATTGACATTTTAAATATTGAGCTCTGCGCTATCAGAGGCTAGAGGGCCTGAACGGCAACAAACACTTTTCACTGCTGGTTATTAATAACACCGCGACTGCAATGTGTTTTGTATTTATCGTGTTCGTCGATTTCCAAATTTCTTCTTTCAAACTTTTGTTGTTGTTGTTCTCTTAATCAGTTGTACAACTTTTGTTGTTGAGCATTTTGACAATAATAAGAAAGAAATGTTTTGTATTTATCTTGTTCGGTGATTTCTAAATTTCGCATTTCATACTCTTTTTAAGTGTTGTGATCAGGTGATGTCTTAGTACAATGTGTTAATTCGTTGAGATGCGATCTGCGAACGTTTTTTTATAAAACCCGTAGATTATTAGAAGTTTCACTGATTTCGACTATGTTATATGGGAATATACCAAGCTGTTTGCTTTCATTTACCTATGAGACGAACGCTGAAAATCCCATACATGCATTTAGAAAGATGTGTAATGGACATTTGCTCATTTTAAATTCATTCAGTAAGGCAATAAATAGTTTTACATAATTTATGAAACAATCAGTGAGCCATATGGCTTTAGGACGTACGTATTAGTGGGCGAACTACGATCTGGAATAATGTCAATTTATTTCCTCTAGGCGTAAGCATTAGAGCTTTGTAGGATATATATTAGGTCATACACTTTATGTGTATATATGACTTTCAACGGACATTGAACTTCACCACTAACAGTGTTGTGTATTGTCCTTTTCATTGCATTACAATTAATTTGATCTTTGCTTTTGGTGCAGTGCGGATCTACAATGCCATTGTGTTTGGGTTTGATTTCAATAAGACCCGTTTTGTCTCAATTTGGCCTACTTTGCCACTGACCGTTCCAAGGCGGTAGCCCTATTGTCAACCCTTTTGTGTTTGTGATGTCGTTTGCTTTTATTGTTACTTTTGCCTTCTTGTTTGTCTGTTTGCATGTTTATTTCTGTGTTTTATGGTTGACTGTCCTCCTTGAATGCTACTTTCCCTGTCCGATATTTTTATAATTCTTAGTTTTACAACAAACTCGTATATTTATGATTTGACAACTCATAGATGATTTTCATTAAATTTTCTGTATGAATTACTATTATTACCTATTTCTCAGAATGTTACGCTTATCGAGGACGCCGCCATGTTGTCGTTTTTTGTTTGTTTTATGACGCCTGGCAACGTTACGTGCATGACGTCAGATAACGTTACGTACAATAAAAGCCGGGGGATTCCGCATTGATTTGCTTTATTGGCCAGTGCATATTAAAGCACAATTTATTAGGTCACCCCTTTATTAGGGAGAAAAGTGCATATCTGCATGAAAAAATATGTCCCCAAACGATGAGTATTATTTCCTAAAACATATTTAAAGACGTCGAACGGTATATTGTTATATGCCAGAATATCAATCTCTTCAGTAATTCGATATTTGGTGTTGATACCATACAAAGTGTACTTATAGAAAGAGTCATGCAACGTATTGATACCTTTTAGTCATTATTTATTCGCAATTGAAACAAGTCACTTATTTATTACTGCGACGTTTCATTTGACGTTTATTATACTTTACATGATTTGAAACTTTTGCAGAAACATGTTTTTTTAAAGGATAACATACAGTAAGCATTTTACACGCATTGAGCAGGTTACAAACACGTGACTTTTAATGTAGTCAACCAGGTGAACAATGATGACATTTAATTCACTGCATGCAATCAAACGCAATGTAAGTGAGAAACGAAATCTCGCATACACGACTCGGTGTCCAATAATGCCACTGTCTGTTCTCTGTGGAATCACCGCTGTCAAACATTTCTGCTAATATGCTTTTAACAAACTCCATGTATGTCCAGTTCCTTTCGTATTGAGAAATAGTTCGTTACTTGTATTTATCTTGTTTTTCTGAAACATTCCGTTTTTTGTTCTATTACACAAACGCTATGAAATGAGAAAATTGAAAATCGACTAACACGACAAATACAAAAAATATTGCAGTCTCGGTTTGATTGACTGTTCATGGACGGCAAACAACGTTTGATACCATTCACGCTCTCTAGTCCCGGGTTGAGCAGAACTCAATGAGAAGAAATTAATATTTAAAATGTCAACAGTACGAACATGTTAGCCATCTCGAACATGATATGCATATGACGGTGATCACGGAAACTTCATGATGTATTTTCATACCATTCCATGGCCAGCGTCGTACGGGACCAGTTTCTAACAAAATGCTTTGCAGTTCATTGTGCATTTATAGGAAAATATGAATAACGTGTTACCATTAACAACAAGACATATCCCTGCCACAGATCACTAAACGTCGTTTAAATATGTATTCATCAAATAAATATCAAAGAAAAGCTTGCGTATTGGTAAACAATGCCCCTTTGGCTAAATGTTTGAATTTGAATTACACACTCGTTGATGTCTAAATATCACTCATCTATCCTTTATTTACAGTGACAGTGTATAAGGCATGTATGTTTGGGTACGGTATGCATCTTGCGATAATTAGTTGAACACTAGATCTAGAACACTGCAAAGGCCAAAGATCAAAACCATGCATAAAATTGATTTTAGGAAATCATTAATAGCAACAACACCTTTGGGTTATGCATAGTAATTATTATTCGCTTTTCCACCCCATAACGTGGCCCCGCCTTAAGTCCATTAAGTGATTATGAACGCTTTTAGTATAAGGATTTTATAACGGGTTTTTCAACAACAACATGTTTTACTGCAAAAATGCGATAACCTGTTTAAAACTACATATTAAATGTTTTATTTTTACAATATGCAAACTTTTTAGCAGAAATTGAGGTTTTATTTCATACCCCAGCCAACCCCGTTTTCGCTTCTTTGAGATGGGATTCGATGGAGTATGAAAGTTAATACTCGGACCACGTAATGCAAATAATGTGTACTGACTGTTCCAAGGCGGTAGCCCTATTGTCAACCCTTTTGTGTTTGTGATGTCGTTTGCATTTTTTATTACTTTTGCCTTTTCGTTTGTCTGTTTGCGTGTTTGTTTTTGTGTTTTGTGGTTGACTGTCGTCCTTGAATGCTGCTTTCCCTGTCCGATATTTTTATCCTTCTTGGTGTCTTGTTGTGATTGTATATGTGTTATATTACTTTTATAAACTGTAACACTGGAACTACCTATATATACGTATTTGGTATCAAAACAGAAACTTGGTTAATTTTTACTTTAATAAAAAGGATAAAATAATAATCAATACCAACATCTATAGAATTATACCATAATAAGCCTTTATAAAATATATCCGAAAGACTGGTCCAAAAACGTTTCTACGACTGTATGAGACTCCCGACAGACTTCTTATATTGTATATGTTTCTCATCTTATTCGTTTTGCTATAGCTTGTAGTGAATTAAAACAAATAAATAAAACGCGCATTTTTAAATATTGCGGCCATGCTATTATTCATGAATAATAATCTATCATCCTTATGAATTATCCTTATGAATTATTTTCGAGCTGAGCCTTATTACGAGAAGCAAGCAGGTGTGAAAATCTACTATATCACCAGATAAAAAGTGTTAATATATACCGTGTTGAATATTGTTTAACTATTAATAATATAAACGCATGAATACGTATTTATAAGCAGAAGACCAGGATCGAGTTTAATGTTTAATCCGTGCGTTATTATCCAATATATCAGTCAACCAACAAGTGAATCACATGCACGCTCAAACATGTTCGGACTCTTTATGCGGGTTATATGCGACAATTATTAAATACAATTTCGTATTCTCCGTTCACTGTACATTATTATAAAGCTAATGCAATCAGAGGAGGGGATAGATATATTGAAAGCTTTAAAAACAAACAGGACAGACAAACAGTAGCATACTCTGTTTTACTAATAAAAACGGTTAACGAGAGGTATATAAGATGCAACACCTCTAACTCCCCTATCATCGGTTAAAGCGGAATTCTATACTGAGCAAAAATAGAAACGTCCCCAACTTTACCCATCGATTTAGAAACAATGAAATATATTTTAATTAATCTTAAATGCCAATACTTTTGTTAAAGGCCACCACTGTCATCAAAACAATTTTCTTTGAATCAAACTTGTGGTCAAACTTATTCCCCTTAATTTATTTAAACAGCATTTCCGGGTCTTGTGGTTAAAACTTTGAGTTAACACAGTTTTGTTATATTGAAATAAGTAGAGAATGACCTCATCACCACAAAAACAGAGGAAAGACGCTGATCTTTTCACTCATTGTTGCGCCATACAGCTTTCAAGAACGAATATTTTCAGATTACCTCCCTTTATAATAATAATATAGTGAAATATGAATAAAACATATTTTAGCGGCAACAGACAAACTTTGGATTTTGATGATTATTATTATTGATCAGAATGATTGAGTAATAAGTATAAAATGATGAAATTATATCAAGATTGGTGAAGAAAGTGTAACAAAATCAACCCTATGCAAATCACAGCTTAAAAGAGGGACGTTTCTATTTTTTGCTGAGTATACTTAAAAAAGCACTAGTTCCTCTACAAAGCAGGGCCCAGTGACTGTTCAATGCTAACAACCATCAGCAATTGGAATTCGAGATGGTAATGGAATTATAGGATCTAAGCTATCAACTAATATCAGAAACAATTAAACTCAGATTACTTTTGACGTTTCTCATATTTTAAATACGGTTGGATTGTCAGTTATTGGGTACCTAAACGTCCACAAATGTCGTCATGGACGGAACATGACATTCATAAAATAATAATCTGACATTTATCAAGATTAATCGGCAGTATCGAGAAAAACACTTTTCTCCGATTCATCTATAAAGTCAGTTATTGTTCTCGTTATTCTAATAAATACTGAAAATGGGACCCATTGGAAGCAACACACACTCAAAGGACCAGTTAGTAATAACACTACTGATCTGTAGTCGGGGCGAAATTTTACAGCCGCCACACAGCACTAAATGAACGCTAGTGTGAATGCCAATACATACCGAAAAGGGGATCCCTTGGAAGCAAAAAACACAAACAAGGGAGTATAGTAGCAGACTGTTTTACTGAGTCTGTTCATGAGAGGTAAAGTCGAGTGCAATCCCTCTTATGCCTCCTAGCACCGGCTTAGGTGATTTTTAACCTTAAAGCCACACCAATTGGGTTTGATGCTCCTAAAGGACCAGTAAGTAGTAACACTATTCATTTTTAGTCGCACTCCTTTATATCCGTAAAGTTTGTTACAATATTACTCAATTTTTTTTTTGTGAAATAAATTGATCCATAGAGTAGTCAATGTATCCAGCAAGAGCAGTAGAGACATCACGTCTAAATAAAATAAACCATTCTCGCTGGAGAGAAATGGAATGGGCCAATTTATTTCACATACTAAACGAACCTTTAGTAAAACTGAATCAAACTTTGCATATATAAAGGGCACAATTTCTGCCATATAAGTGTTATTTAAGCATCATGTTCATATCAACATTGTTGAATTAATGTTATGTACCATATGACTGACATTATTCATACCTAAAGAATACATTTGGTTGAAAATTGAAACTTGGCCATACTCTATACATTTTGGATCTTGTTAACAAAAAGGTAGATATAAAAATCGAACAGGAAAAATAGCGTTCAAGGACGATCAACCACAAAAACATACACAGAAACAAACAACAGTTATAAAGATGAATATAAGGCAAGACATGACATCATAAATGCAAAAGGGTTGACAATATGGCTACCGTCTTTGAACGGTTAGCGGCAAAAAAGGCCAATGGGGGTTTAAACCAGGTTCTTCACCAAACCTCACTCATACCCTGTTGTCATCCCAAAAAATGGGACAGTGTATATAAAGATATCCCGCCAGTTTATAATATATAACAATCAATGCAGCATTAATAGGCAATAGAAGTAAACACAAATGATCATGTATAAATAATATAAACAAAAGCCTAGAAATCCATAAAGTAAGAACTCAATGACTTGGCAGAAGCCAGAGCAACAATAGAAGAAGCCGTTAAGGGTACGATAAGACAAGATTAAACAAAAAATCATCAAGCACGACCGTCCTATAAGGATAAGGGGTATATGGCTGACCAATAAATAGTCTTTAAGCATTCGTATATTAAATACAGACGAGACACTTGTTAAACCCATTTTACTCCCCCTAGCAGCTCTGTGTGTGTATCAGCCTTCATCCTTTGATAAACATTTACACTATTACATTGTGTTTGTTGCCATATAAAATATCGGATGATTTATGAATTAAGGATAAATTGATTTGTTTTTTAATCTCAATCTTAGTCTCTGATTTCATATTTGCGACAGTGATTGTTTTACAAAAAATGATGTACAACTTATCTAAACATATAATAAATACTGATAAAGGTGAACCTTTGAGAGCAACAAACACAGTTAAGATAATAAAGCAGCAGACCCGGTTTTATTGAGTCTGTTCATGAGAAGTAATGAAATAAGCAACACTTCTCACGCCCCCTAGCACCGGCTTAAGCGGTATTCTACTTCAAAGCCACATATATTGGGCTCGTTGGTCCCAATTGACCAGTAAAAAATAACACTAAAAACACAAAAAATAAACATAAAATACATAAAACAATAGCAACAATAGTCATGAGCTGATGAACTTACACAGACCCGCCTCCATAAAATGTAAGGAACAGGTATGCGACATATTTTAAAACGTCATGAAGACGGTTTAAAACAAACAATGAGAATGTGTGCATATATATAATTCAGAGTTAATGCTAATTATTTTTAAAGCACGAGTACATGTACATCAAATACAGAATGAATAACTATAGAAATAGAAGAAATAGAAAACGTACACCGTTTTATAACGCCGCAACAATGAGTATGCCAGTAGCCTAATAAAGCATACTTGCAAAAACATTAAACCAATTTGTCAAGGGATTGCTGGAGTAATGGTTGAATAGTCTTTTATTGTTCATCTAATGTGGATGCAGTGGCTGTAATTGAAATATAACCATTTAAAACAGTAATAAAACACACCCGTTATATGAAGCCTGCTTAATTGCATAGAATAATGCAGTTGACGTAATTTAAGTACTATCTCGAGTACGAATGCTCAATGCTTTATTATCGTTCAGTTCGTTTGGGGGTATCATTAACATTTGACAGTGTTTGACGAACATTTGTAATATTCATATATCTTTATGATACTCTGCAGAAAATATAAATTGATATGCCGTGTCAAAGTGCTAGCATTCTTTTTATATAGTTGTTTTCTCTTTACATACAATCCGGATTGTTTATGGCAACGATAACGGTGTAACGAATGGGTAGCCAAGTTTCTACATTGTTAAAAGCTTAAGTATATAATGTCAGACTTTCCATTTTATTACCTTTAACAAGTCATTGGAGACAAATTAAATCAACATACAAGCCGTTAGCATGATCGGGGACTTAGATAAAACTATATATTAAACAGGTCCTGGCATGATATAGTGTTATAATAATTATGACCACCGTGAGATAACATGCATACACTAAGTCCAGTCCTAATATTTGTTATTAAATAATTATGGTAATGCTTGATATTCGAGCATTTATGAAACAATTGTATTTTATTGCTACAAATGTGTTGCCTGAATCAAACCTGTTAACATAGCTCAAATCAAAGTATTTCAATAATTGAACACAGATATAAAATCCAGCTGTTTAGCTGCAGTCACCCGAACGTTAAAGGGGGTACATCAGGCTTTTGGGCTATATGTGTTTAAAGAAATAAACAGCTATGAAATGACCAATTTTAAACATGAACTTGTTCTAAGATATATATTGGACGTTAACGGTTTCCTTTAATACAGCATAAGTATTCATAATTATAAATTACAACAAGTCTTATCAGGCCATAAAGGAATACCGAAGTTATAAATAGCTGTCATGCGGAGCACCTCGGCGATATATACACATTACAATACATTGCGATTTTTTTTAAATAGCTAAACCTGACGCGTAACTATAATTAGGAAATACTTCATTCGTGTCTTTTATTTGATATGTTCAGTGTAATTTATGTTGGTGGGTTATGGCTCATTTAGTTTGTTTTTGTCAATTTATACGGAAATAATTTATTTGAACAATTCTAAAAAGAATACCAATCCTTATATTACGTGGTCCCGTCCAAATTCTATTAAGCGATGGGAAAGTTTATAGTAGTAGGATTTTAAAACGGATATTTCGACAATAAAATACATTTAAAAAAAATTCTTACTGAATAAATGCGATAACCTGTTTAACATTACCTATTAAATGTTTTAAGTTTACAATATGTACATTTTATGCCGAAATTAAGGTTTTATTTCACGCCCCAAGGGTTGGATGGAGTATTAAATTTAATACTCGGACCAAGTAATGCTTTAAGATAACACACATACTTTGAATGGTTTAGGGACGACCACGTCATTTTAATCTACGCTTGTACTACTTTAACACGTTTTCAGTATTCATCCACCATTCATCGAAAACAAAACAAGAAATACCGTTAAAGCAGCCTACTTATTCCAATAATTAGTTTAATAAATCAGACATGTTAAACTGCGGTTGCAATCATAAAGATTTTATGTATTTTTGATAAAAAATCCTTAAACCCTTATTTATACTGTTATATACTTCCACAGCAAAGCTTACGCTGTATATCAAGTACTTAGATGTATAATGTTCATATCAACGATGTGGAGGAAAATTATTAAACTTCTACAGATCTAGCCTCTTTTCTTACAAAAAATGGTATTTAAGTAAAATCACATAATCTGTACAAATCGACAAACACATATTGCATCTAAAAGTGTACACACGTTGCTCTTGATTCCAAAATATCCCTTTCGACTTTTCAATATGGAAACCGTGATCCACACTTGTTAATTTGTCAAACTGCGAGCCTTTTCTATTTTGAAATTATATAGTAGCAGTTCATTGCTAGAGATGGAGCTGAAGCAAAATCTTGATGAAATCCTTGCATTATACGTATGTCTCAAAGAATGGTATAAAATATCTCATTTAAAGTTCCACGTTCACCGTCATATGCATACCATCTTCGGGTCGACTTAACTCTTCGTACTTTTGACATTTTAAATATTTACCATCTTCAGGATGTCTTAACTCCCCGTATTTTGACATTTTAAATATTTACCATCTTTGGGACGGCTTAAACAGAGATGAACAGTCTCAATCAAACCGAGACTGCAATATTTCATATGTGTCGTTTACGGCCGTTTCCAAAGGTCCATTATCATACTCTTTTTTAACTCTTCTCTTCTTTTATTGTTTACAAAACTTTGTACGATCCTTGGTCTTAATCACTTACATACAATCTTTATTAAACTTGCCTATAAAACAAAGTTAAGACCCTTTCATTTCAATGCATGTTAAGTGGTAGAACCATTCACCATATTTTCCTTCTTGGTTGTACCTGACGGATTGTAGACCACATGATGACGTCTACCTAAATAGTGCAATGAATGGAATGATCAATATTTGTGTTCTTAACGATTTATTCTCTTGTTGCGATGACTTCTGTCAAGTAACTGAGTACTTACTCTATGGCATCATAAACTGTTATTATATTCAAATATACATAACCATATTTCCTATTAAGGGTACCTAGTTTGTTAGAGGCTACGGCCTGCGCGGACATGGGGTGACAATACTGTCAGAGTGAAATTTATTGCACCCTAGAGCCTAGTGTAAACTCCAAGCCACCGAACTTAACAATGCGATATCCATTTTGTCAACCCTTTTTTGTTTGTGATGATGATCAATTTACGTCTAGATATTTTTCTAATTGTTTTTTGTTTTACAATAATGTTTTCATTTGATTGACCGTGTTCCGTGAATGGTACTGTTTCTGTGGTTGACCGTGTTCCGTGAATGGTACTGTTTCTGTTCGACATTTGCACTCCTACCTACTTTCAAAGATACAATCTGGTTACAATCCATTTATGATCTGTCATACGAGAGCGTCCGCTGTAGTATTATATCGGGAAAGGAGCTGTTATGATCTGTCATACGAGAGCGTTAGCTGTAGTATTATATCGGGAAAGGAGCTGTTATGATCTGTCATACGAGAGCGTCAGCTGTATTATTATATCGGGGAAGGAGCTGTTATGATCTGTCATACGAGAGCGTCAGCTGTAGTATTATATCGGGAAAGGAGCTGTTATGATCTGTCATACGAGAGCGTCAGCTGTAGTATTATAACGGGGAAGGAGCTGTTATGATCTGTAATACGAGAGCGTCAGCTGTAGTTTTATATCGGGAAAGGAGCTGTTATGATCTGTCATACAAGAGCGTCAGCTGTAGTATTATATCGGGAAAGGAGCTGTTATGATCTGTCATACGAGAGCGTCAGCTGTAGTATTATATCGGGGAAGGAGCTGTTATGATCTGTCATACGAGAGCGTCCGCTGTAGTATTATATCGGGAAATGAGCTGTTATGATCTGTCATACGAGAGCGTCAGCTGTAGTATTATATCGGGAAAGGAGCTGTATGATCTGCCATACGAGAGCGTCAGCTGTAGTATTATATAGGGGAGGAGCTGTTATGATCTGACATACGAGAGCGTCAGCTGTAGTATTATATCGGGAAAGGAGCTGTTATGATCTGTCATACGAGAGCGTCAGCTGGAGTATTATATCGGGAAAGGAGCTGTTATGATCTGTCATACGAGAGCGTCTGCTGTAGTATTATATCGGGGAAGGAGCTGTTATGATCTGTCATACGAGAGCGTCAGCTGTAGTATTATATCGGGAAAGGAGCTGTTATGATCTGTCATACGAGAGCGTCAGCTGTAGTATTATATCGGGAAAGGAGCTGTTATGATCTGTCATACGAGAGCGTCAGCTGTAGTATTATATCGGGGAGGAGTTGTTATGATCTGTCATACGAGAGCGTCAGCTGTAGTATTATATCGGGAAAGGAGCTGTTATGATCTGTCATACGAGAGCGTCAGTTGTAGTATTATATCGGGGAAGGAGCTGTTATGATCTGTCATACGAGAGCGTCAGCTGTAGTATTACATCGGGGAGGAGCTGTTATGATCTGTCATACGAGAGCGTCAGCTGTAGTATTATATCGGGGAAGGAGCTGTTATGATCTGTCATACGAGAGCGTCAGCTGTAGTTTTATATCGGGAAAGGAGCTGTTATGATCTGTCATACGAGAGCGTCAGCTGTAGTATTATATCGGGAAAGGAGCTGTTATGATCTGTCACACGAGAGCGTCAGCTGTAGTATTATATCGGGGAAGGAGCTGTTATGATCTGTCATACGAGAGCGTCAGCTGTAGTATTATATCGGGAAAGGAGCTGTTATGATCTGTCATACGAGAGCGTCAGCTGTAGTATTATATCGGGAAAGGAGCTGTTATGATCTGCCATACGAGAGCGTCAGCTGTAGTATTATATCGGGGAGGAGCTGTTATGATCTGACATACGAGAGCGTCAGCTGTAGTATTATATCAGGAAAGGAGCTGTTATGATCTGTCATACGAGAGCGTCAGCTGGAGTATTATATCGGGAAAGAAGCTGGTATGATCTGTCATACGAGAGCGTCAGCTGTAGTATTATATCGGGGAAGGAGCTGTTATGATCTGTCATACGAGAGCGTCAGCTGTAGTATTATATCGGGAAAGGAGCTGTTATGATCTGTCATACGAGAGCGTCAGCTGTAGTATTATATCGGGAAAGGAGCTGTTATGATCTGTCATACGAGAGCGTCAGCTGTAGTATTATATCGGGGAGGAGCTGTTATAATCTGTCATACGAGAGCGTCAGCTGTAGTATTATATCGGGAAAGGAGCTGTTATGATCTGTCATACGAGAGCGTCAGCTGTAGTATTATATCGGGGAAGGAGCTGTTATGATCTGTCATACGAGAGCGTCAGCTGTAGTATTATATCGGGAAAGGAGCTGTTATGATCTGTCATACGAGAGCGTCAGCTGTAATATTATATCGGGGAAGGAGCTGTTATGATCTGTCATACGAGAGCGTCAGCTGCAGTATTATATCGGGAAAGGATCTTTTATGATCTGTCATACGAGAGCGTCAGCTGTATTATTATATCGGGAAAGGAGCTGTTATGATCTGTCATACGAGTGCGTCAGTTGTAGTATTATATCGGGAAAGGAGCTGTTATGATCTGTCATACGAGAGCGTCAGCTGCAGTATTATATCGGGAAAGGAACTGTTATGATCTGTCATACGAGAGCGTCAGCTGCAGTAATATATCGGGAAAGGAGCTGTTATGATCTGTCATACGAGAGCGTCAGCTGCAGTATTATATCGGGAAAGGAGCTGTTATGATCTGTCATACGAGAGCGTCAGCTGCAGTATTATATCGGGAAAGGAACTGTTATGATCTGTCATACGATAGCGTCAGCTGCAGTATTATATCGGGAAAGGAACTGTTATGATCTGTCATACGAAAGCGTCAGCTGCAGTATTATATCGGGAAAGGAGCTGTTATGATCTGTCATACGAAAGCGTCAGCTGCAGTATTATATCGGGAAAGGAGCTGTTATGATCTGTCATACGAGAGCGTCAGCTGCAGTATTATATCGGGAAAGGAACTGTTATGATCTGTCTTACGAGAGCGTCAGCTGCAGTATTATATCGGGAAAGGAGCTATTATGATCTGTCATACGAGAGCGTCAGCTGCAGTGTTATATCGGGAAAGGAACTGTTATGATATGTCATACGAGAGCGACAGCTGCAGTATTATATCGGGAAAGGAGCTGTTATGATCTGTCATACGATAGCGTCAGCTGCAGTATTATATTGGGAAAGGAACTGTTATGATCTGTCATACGAGAGCGTCAGCTGCAGTAATATTTCGGGAAAGGAGCTGTTATGATCTGTCATACGAGAGCGTCAGCTGCAGTATTATATCGGGAAAGGAGCTGTTATGATCTGTCATACGAGAGCGTCAGCTGTAGTATTATATCGGGAAAGGAGCTGTTATGATCTGTCATACGAGAGCGTCAGCTGTAGTATTATATCGGGAAAGGAGCTGTTATGATCTGTCATACGATAGCGTCAGCTGCAGTATTATATCGGGAAAGGAGCTGTTATGATCTGTCATACGAGAGCGTCAGCTGCAGTATTATATCGGGAAAGAAACTGTTATGATCTGTCATACGAGAGCGTCAGCTGTAGTATTATATCGAGAAAGGAGCTGTTATGATCTGTCATACGAGAGCGTCAGCTGTATTATTATATCGGGAAAGGAGCTGTTATGATCTGTCATACGAGAGCGTCAGCTGTAGTATTATATCGGGAAAGGAGCTGTTATGATCTGTCATACGAGAGCGTCAGCTGTAGTATTATATCGGTGAAGGAGCTGTTATGATCTGTCATACGAGAGCGTCAGCTGTAGTATTATATCGGGAAAGGAGCTGTTATGATCTGTCATACGAGAGCGTCAGCTGTAGTATTATATCGGGGAAGGAGCTGTTATGATCTGTCATACGAGAGCGTCAGCTGCAGTATTATATCGGGAAAGGAACTGTTATGATCTGTCATACGAGAGCGTCAGCTGCAGTGTTATATCGGGAAAGGAGCTGTTATGATCTGTCATACGAGAGCGTCAGCTGCAGTGTTATATCGGAAAAGGAACTGTTATGATATGTCATACGAGAGCGACAGCTGCAGTATTATATCGGGAAAGGAGCTGTTATGATCTGTCATACGATAGCGTCAGCTGCAGTATTATATTGGGAAAGGAACTGTTATGATCTGTCATACGAGAGCGTCAGCTGCAGTATTATATCGGGAAAGGAGCTGTTATGATCTGTCATACGAGAGCGTCAGCTGCAGTATTATATCGGGAAAGGAGCTGTTATGATCTGTCATACGAGAGCGTCAGCTGTAGTATTATATCGGGAAAGGAGCTGTTATGATTTGTCATACGAGTGCGTCAGCTGTAGTATTATATCGGGAAAGGAGCTGTTATGATCTGTCATACGATAGCGTCAGCTGCAGTATTATATCGGGAAAGGAGCTGTTATGATCTGTCATACGAGAGCGTCAGCTGCAGTATTATATCAGGAAAGAAACTGTTATGATTTGTCATACGAGAGCGTCTGCTGTAGTATTATATCGGGAAAGGAGCTGTTATGATCTGTCATACGAGAGCGTCAGCTGTAGTATTATATCGGGAAAGGAGCTGTTATGATCTGTCATACGAGAGCGTCAGTTGTAGTATTATATCGGGAAAGGAGCTGTTATGATCTGTCATACGAGAGCGTCAGCTGTAGTATTATATCGGTGAAGGAGCTGTTATGATCTGTCATACGAGAGCGTCAGCTGTAGTATTATATCGGGAAAGGAACTGTTATGATATGTCATACGAGAGCGTCAGCTGCAGTATTATATCGGGAAAGGAGCTGTTATGATCTGTCATACGAGAGCGTCAGCTGTATTATTATATCGGGAAAGGAGCTGTTATGATCTGTCATACGAGTGCGTCAGCTGTAGTATTATATCGGGAAAGGAGCTGTTATGATCTGTCATACGAGAGCGTCAGCTGCAGTATTATATCGGGAAAGGAACTGTTATGATCTGTCATACGAGAGCGTCAGCTGCAGTAATATATCGGGAAAGGAGCTGTTATGATCTGTCATACGAGAGCGTCAGCTGCAGTATTATATCGGGAAAGGCACTGTTATGATCTGTCATACGAGAGCGTCAGCTGCAGTATTATATCGGGAAAGGAGCTGTTATGATCTGTCATACGAGAGCGTCAGCTGTAGATTTATATCGGGATATGAGCTGTTATGATCTGTCATACGAGAGCGTTAGCTGTAGTATTATATCGGGAAAGGAGCTGTTATGATCTGTCATACGATAGCGTCAGCTGTAGTATTATATCGGGAAAGGAGCTGTTATGATCTGTCATACGAGAGCGTCAGCTGCAGTATTATATCGGGAAAGAAACTGTTATGATCTGTCATACGAGAGCGTCAGCTGTAGTATTATATCGGGAAAGGAGCTGTTATGATCTGTCATACGAGAGCGTCAGCTGCAGTGTTATATCGGGAAAGGAACTGTTATGATATGTCATACGAGAGCGTCAGCTGCAGTATTATATCGGGAAAGGAGCTGTTATGATCTGTCATACGAGAGCGTCAGCTGCAGTATTATATTGGGAAAGGAACTGTTATGATCTGTCATACGAGAGCGTCAGCTGCAGTATTATATCAGGAAAGGAGCTGTTATGATCTGTCATACGAGAGCGTCAGCTGTAGTATTATATCGGGAAAGGAGCTGTTATGATCTGTCATACGAGAGCGTCAGCTGTAGTATTATATCGGGAAAGGAGCTGTTATGATCTGTCATACGATAGCGTCAGCTGCAGTATTATATCGGGAAAGGAGCTGTTATGATCTGTCATACGAGAGCGTCAGCTGCAGTATTATATCGGGAAAGGAGCTGTTATGATCTGTCATACGAGAGCGTCAGCTGCAGTATTATATCGGGAAAGGAGCTGTTATGATCTGTCATACGAGAGCGTCAGCTGGAGTATTATATCGGGAAAGGAGCTGTTATGATCTGTCATACGAGAGCGTCAGCTGCAGTATTATATCGGGAAAGGAACTGTTATGATCTGTCATACGAGAGCGTCAGCTGCAGTATTATATCGGGAAAGGAGCTGTTATGATCTGTCATACGAGAGCGTCTGCTGCAGTATTATATCGGGAAAGGAACTGTTATGATATGTCATACGAGAGCGTCAGCTGCAGTATTATATCGGGAAAGGAGCTGTTATGATCTGTCATACGAGAGCGTCAGCTGCAGTATTATATCGGGAAAGGAGCTGTTATGATCTGTCATACGAGAGCGTCAGCTGTAGTATTATATCGGGAAATGAGCTGTTATGATCTGTCATACGAGAGCGTCAGCTGCAGTATTATATCAGGAAAGGAACTGTTATGATCTGTCATACGAGAGCGTCAGTTGTAGTATTATATCGGAAAGGGGGAAGGAGCTGTTATGATCTGTCATACGAGAGCGTCAGCTGTAGTATTATATCAGGAAAGGAGCTGTTATGATCTGTCATAGGAGAGCGTCAGCTGCAGTATTATATCGGGAAAGGAACTGTTATTATCTGTCATACGAGAGCGTCAGCTGCAGTATTATATCGGGAAAGGAGCTGTTATGATCTGTCATACGAGTGCGTCAGCTGTAGTATTATATCGGGAAAGGAGCTGTTATGATCTGTCATACGAGAGCGTCAGCTGCAGTATTATATCGGGAAAGGAGCTGTTATGATCTGTCATACGAGAGCGTCAGCTGCAGTATTATATCGTGAAAGGAACTGTTTTCATTTACTCTTCTTAGAGAGCGTCCACGTCAGTTATCATTCTCATCAAATACATAACTATCTTGACAATAGTAAACGAGTAATAAAAGCGAAACTTTAACTTAATTTAATCCACGTTTTTGTAAGAGCGCACACGAGAAGGTGTTAGTAGTAAAAGTACAATATAACTGAATTGTATAAGGCGGTAGCCTATTGTCAACCCTTTTGTGTTTGTGATGTCGTTTGCATTTAATATTACTTTTGCCTTCTTGTTTGTCTGTTTGCGTATTTGTTTCTGTGTTTTGTGGTTGACTGTCCTCCTTGCATGCTACTTTCCCTGTTCGATCTTTTTATATTTCTCTAGGATTGAAGGCAAACTGTAAACAAATAAACGAGGGGCATAATAATAAAAGAATAGTTCACGGGTATCCGGTGAAGATCGGGAATTCCAAAAGTATAAAGGTATAATTGTTTTATCGGAACCGAGACTTTGCTTTGCCGAGGTTTCGTTTAAAACAGTTATTCCGAGGATTGGAATTCCCTATCTGAACCGGATACCCATGATTGATTCTTTTTCTTGCATATCATTTGCATTCTGCGCGTTGACGTCGCCAACTACTTATATTTTGCATGCTTATTTACATGATGACGTCATACAACTGTTATCGTTGAATATGAACACCATTTGAACCATTATACTTTTATCTACCCTCATATTTAAGATCAGGCTTTCCAGCACCCATGTAAAACATGGATCACCTTATCCGGTATGCATGAAAGTGGTATGTATTGTCTCCGCATACTGAGCTATACTGGATAGCACTCTCATTTTACCTAATTTGATTTATGTGACTTGGACTGAACTTGTCAACACCTTTGTGTTTATTGTGTCCCATTTAGTGTGTGTATTTTTTCGTGTAATTGTTGTGTGTATATATTGCGGGCATTTTACCCCCATTGGCCTTTGTTGCCACTGACCGTTTCAAGGCGGTAGCCCTATTGTCAACCCTTTTGTGTTTGTGATGTCGTTTGCATTTTTTATTACTTTTGCCTTCTCGTTTGTCTGTTTGCGTGTTTGTTTTTGTGTTTTGTGGTTGACTGTCGTCCTTGAATGCTGCTTTCCCTGTCCGATATTTTTATCTTTCTTGATTGTCTGTTTGATTGTTTTGTGTTGTGTGTCTATGTTTCTTGTTCGACGTTTATACCTACGTGTTATCCATAATAACCCGACATAATTTCTGAAATGTCTAGGTCGAAACACAGATCAAACGAAATGTTAAAATTATATTACAGTAATCGAATTTGTTAAAGTGTATTTTATGTCATTGTATTTAAATGAATATCACGTCAGTACAGACATTGATTTGACTGTGTATAATTTAACATTGAATTTCTGTTAAATATTTTATAGGTAAGGATTACTTCATTAAAACGTATCCTGGACCCCAGGATGGCAATTTAATAAACATTATGGGTGAACCCTATTTTATGAAATTTAGTTCGTTAAACTCAGTTTGGCATCTGTGTGTGTGTGTTTTAATTTCAAAAGTGTGTCTTCCATGGGTTCCATTTATGTTCAACTGGAATAGCCCTAAAGTGCTTTTGTTTGAACGGTTATTTTTCCTTGGATAGTCGAGGTTAAACGCTCGTTAGAGCTTGTGTTATATTGAGGTTATACCGACTTGTAATTAAATATACTTGACTTGGCAAGGCATGCATACCATCAACGGTATTCGACATATTTAAGCTACAAAGTAGGTAAGAAAGGCAAACAGGAAATGTTGCTCTCACATCACAATCAACCAAAAACAATGTCAATATGAAGCAATATCTCAAACACAAACGGGTTGACAATAGGCCTACCGCATTCCTACGGTCAGTGACAAAAAGGCCGCCGGTATTTTAAAAGTTCTTAATACATTTCAATTGCTCCTCTTAAACGAATAAGTTACCATGATATACATAACTTATAAACACTTTGACTGAATTGGTTTGTCTTGTTTTGTGTTTCTACTCTGTATTGTAACTCGAAGGTTTCCATATTGGTTACGTCATCCTATCTATCATGCCGTGCCTTAGATTTCCGAAAAATGAATTAAAATCAAAGTTGTCATCAAAGTTGTGCAATGTCATTTAGCCGATTGCTACATCTATGGTTGATTTTATTGAAAGCAGTGATAACACCTTCATGTATGTAAGTTAAATAATAAACATAAACGCAAATTATACAACCACACGTGTGGCTAACGACCATATTGTTTATATATAGCAACAGCTAAGCAACATTTTTTGTTTATACCGAGGCGTGATCCAGAAGAAAGACGGGAATAATCGAACTTTCACGATTGTATCATAACCTGTACTGTGCTGATGAACCGACGTTCAATAACATTCATTCATGAGTATATACAGTCGTCATGTCTTTCTTATGCTAGGACCGAATAAACGCGTCATATATCCACGCATACGTAAACAAGGAATAACGATACAATAACCTTTATTGTACTTTTGAACAAGTCATAGTTCTGTATTAATGATGCGTTGAACATTGATAAAACATGGGAAATTAAAAGGAAAACAAAATGCTTTTAGCATGATCAATAGGTTATCCTCACATTATGATAGTATGCATTAATCAAACAAGTTCTATGAATTCACCTGGCGGTGTTAGGCGTTATCAAGTAGGAATACAATTAGTTACTCCTAGGAAAAGATAACAATAACTCATCAACGACAAATATGTGTAAATTATATTCAGCAAAGAAAATGAACAATACCATATAAGTAGATATAAAAGTCGAAAAGGAAATATAGCATTCAAGGACCACTGTCAACACGCACACAAACAAACAACAAGTTATATCTGTTAACGGCGACACATATTGTGTTTTTTTTCTTCTTTTTAATACTTGTCATTGCTTTTTAATACATGTCTATATACTGCTATCTTTTAATTGGTTTAGGGTTCAGTCCAAAATAAAAAAAAAAATCTATAAAGCAATAATCAGTGGAACATCGGCCAATAAGCTTATTATTCCATGGAACGATAAGTAAGCCACGTACTGCTCGAAGTTGTAATTTATTGTCGTGGTATTAGTTGATGTTTTACACTTTTGAGATATAACCATGCTAATCTGTCATGTAATAAGTAAAACATGGCCGTACACTTAATTACGTTATTCTGTTGTTGTCCATTGTTTACAGTTTTAATGGTGTTCTATTTCGCCGTTTATATTCATATATACAAGATCATCCCTGCGTTTCATTTACAATTATAGTAATGCTGCCTAGTGAGGTTATAGAATAGCCGGGATTCCTTAAATTATATGATAGACACTTATGGTAAAAATTAGGCTTGGCGCAACCACGAGCCTAGTTTAAACCCTTCGCGGCATTATTTGTCCACAGACTGGTCCAAGACGGAAACCCTTTTGATATATGTGATGTCTGACACTATAATTTCAGTTGTATATATTTATATGTATTTGTCAGTCAGCAAGTAAGTAAGTAAGTAAGTAAGTAAGTAAGTAAGTAAGTAAGTAAGTAAGTAAGTAAGTAAGTAAGTAAGTAAGTAAGTAAGTAAGTAAGTAGGTAAGTAAGTAAGTAAGTAAGTAAGTAAGTAAGTAAGTAAGTAAGTTAGTTAGATAGTTAGTTAGTTAGTTAGTTAGTTAATTAGTTAGTTAGAAACAATACACAATGTTGAACCTTATCAAAAGGTTTATCAATCATTGTTTTAGATGCTGACCAAGACGACCGACAGATTGCAAGGCACCATTATATTTTAACGCATAATAAAAATGCTGTGGGAAAAACTGGTATATCTATATATTGTTAGCTATATATGTTATTCAAGCATATTTACGTCCAACAGTTCACACACAAATAGTAATTCCTCATAAACAAGCATGTGAAATAGTTTCATGAGCATCTGTATATGTTACTTTTTAAAAAAAGCAGTTGACAACTATTAATAAATACTGGAAAGGGGATAAATTGGAAGCAACACACACACAAGAGAGAAAAATAGAAGACTCGGTTTTGTTGAATCTGTTCACGAGAGGTTATACAAGATGCAACAGCTCCACCTCTTACACACCTTCGCTCCGGCTTCAGCGGTATTCTACTTTAAACTCACACATATTGGACTAGATGCTCTTAAAAGCTCAGCAAGAAATATATGTTACACTACTGATTTGTAGCCGAAGAAAAGGTTTTAAAGTAATAATCCTAAGTAATATACACCTAAAAGTAATAATCCGAAGTAATATACAACTAGGTGAAAAGTCAACAGTAGTCGTTTTGCCTGTTGTATGAAGTTAACGTTATACCGCTGATCACTTGTTAGCATAAACATAAGCATTGGCAAAAAACTTTTCTTATCAGTGCACACTATTTCTTTATATCTCTTTATTTTGTTGCGAAAATTGTTTCAAGTCCCGCCTTTGCGAATGTAAATTACACGAATTGTAGACCTTTATAATTTAATTTCAAATCTTAAAACTGTAACTGTTATATCTTCTACTCCTTCTAAACTATAAAAGCTAGCCAAACCAAACTTACTTTTCAAAGTCACTACACATGACGTGAAGAAAGCAGGGCAGATACATTATAAATCATCAGATCAAATGAATGAAGGAAGAAGGAACGACATATATGATAGATACATTACCGGAGTTATTGCCCTTTACTGTAACAACCAACATCTTCAACAGCGCATTATGCGGTTATATGAATTCTCTGAATTTGCCTTTTCGCATTAATTTGAACTTCGGTACCTTGTATGTATGTTCTATACTGAGCAAAAATAGAAACGTCTCCAACTTTACCCATAGATTTAGACACAATAAAATTATATTTTATTTAATCTTATATGCCAATACCTTTATTGAAGGCCAGCACTGTCATGAAAACAATTGTCTTGAATCAAACTTGTGGGCAAACTTATTCCCCTTGATTTGGTTTAAACAGAGTTTCCGGGTCTTGTGGTTAAATCTTTGAGTTAACACAGTTTGTTATATTGAAATAAACAGAGAATGACCTCATAACTACACAAACCGTTTTCTGGCAGAGAAAATACGCTGATCTTTTCACTCAATTTTGCGCGATACAGCTTTCAAGAACGAATATTTCCGATTACCTCCCTTTATAATAAAAATATAGTGATTTTGCAATTTGAATAAAACATGTTTTAGCAGCAACAGACAAACTTTGGATTTCGATGATAATTAATATTGATCAGAATGATTGAGTGATAAGTTTAAAATGATGAAACTGTATCTAGATTGGTGTACAAAGTGTAACAAAGTCAACCCTATGCAATTACAAAGTGTAACAAAGTCAACCCTATGCAAATCACAGCTTAAAAAAGGGACGTTTCTATTTCTGCTGAGTCTATTTAATTGTTCCTTATGGATATCTGCGTTCTATAAATCCTAACGTTTCTATTCGATCTTATGATCTACTTTTGTAATATGTGTCTACGGGAATTAACAGTCAACGGAATATTGTTTAACTTCCTTCAACCACAGTACAGGATTTTTATGATATCAATTCCCATCGCACTCTATTTCTTTTACCCCTGTCACACATCAACAATCAAACTTGATACGAGAAAGAGCATTTCTACATAAATTCAATTTCCTGTTATTAAATTAGTCTCGGATAAAAAATCGTTCATCGATAAAATAAACGTCTTTGGGCAAATGTTTGTTTTCCATTCTTGAAATAATTGAATGATATTAACTGGTAACGTTTGATGTTTGTCTGCAGTCTTGACTTGCCTTCCATTCTTGAAATGATTGAATGATATTAACTGGTGACGTTTGATGTTTGTCTGCAGTCTTGTCTTGTCGTCCCCTCAATGGTTTATTCTCTTGTTGTTCTGGCTTCTGCAAAGTCAATGAGAACCTTCTTTGTGGCTTTCTAGGTTATTGTTTTCTTTTGTATTTATATATACAAGAGCATCTTTGTGTTTTACTTACATTGCCTATTAATGCTGCCTTTTTGGTTAGATAATAGTTAATGGCGGGGATTTCTTTATTTACACTGTCCCGTTTTACTGGGTTGTCAGTAGGGTAAGTGTGAGGTTTGGTGCACCCTAGAACCTTGTTTAAAACCCCAGCGGCCTTTTTTTGCCACTGACCGTTCCAAGGCGGTAGCCCTTTTGCCAACCCTTTTGTGTTTGTGATGTCTTCTTTGGCTTTTATTCATTTTTAAATTTGTTCTTTGTTTCTGTGTGTGGTTGTGGTTGACAGTCGTCATTGAATGCTGCTTTTCCTGTTCAATTTTTATATCTATATTTACGATAATAGCATCCAAGTTTTTTCGAAGCATATGGTAATTGTTACCCTGCTGGGGTTCCTTTTTTATACAAATACTAAGAATATTAAAGTGCTCAACACGACTACAGGCTCACGTTCATTATATCATCCAGATACCGATAGGTGTTATTAAATTACACCTGTCTGCGTTTCTAGTGAAATAATCAACATGAAATCCTTTTCGTAGCAATATAAGAAAAAATGAATAAGTTGGGAAATTAGACTCCAAAAGAAGTAATTCGGGGAACATCCCCATCTAACTGGGTACAGTCAACAATAGCAAAATCAAAATTATCTTTCAAGTCAATACACATTATTTCACCATTTTCAATAGAGAGATGTAAATCAAAAGAATAAGCGACAGTATCAGAAATGTTGGCTTTGCTGAGCTGAAGTTGTTTAGGATAGGTAGTATTACCACAGTAGAAAATAAATGATTGTCAATGTTCAATATGTCATACAAATACCGAGAGGTGTCATTAAAACAAAAAGGCTTCAATTACTCGTACATCTGACTGAGTATCTGGTGAAACAATCAACATGAGATCGCTTCTGTAGTAATGCGATATATCTTTATAGAAATACAGAAATACTATTTTGTGATATACAACTCTGCATATATTCGTTTACATTTTTATTTTCAATTTGTCTGAAGATATCAAAAATGAAATGATCTCCTTATTGCAATTAACTGAAGTAAACGCGTTTATGATAAACAATACCAGAGTTCAGGCAATGCGCATGCGTCGAACAGATCCTCATAATGTTATTTCCCAAACACGATAAATATTCTTTTTTCTTTCGTTTTTCTTTCAGAATCATTTATAACATATTCGTTATAATATTTTAACAAACATCTATGTCTTAAATCAAATAATAGTCTGAGTACATATATTTATAGAAATGTAGAAATACATGTACTCCTTTGTAGAAATACTAGTCTGTCTCTCTATATATACGTACTTTAAGCATTACATTTTTGTATGAATATAAGTATACTGAAAGGAAAAATAAACGCGACACGGGAATCTCCGCTAGTAGGGTATATACTGCACACTTAAATCCATATATATTCCAAGGAAATCCCAAGCTGTTTTGTAAAAAAAGAAAAGTTGCATTTAGTTAGAGAAAGGACACAACTGTGATTTTGTAGTCGTTTTAATCACAGTATACGTTGAAACAAGAAATTCATAAATGTTCCCCTTTGACAAATTGTGTGTTCAGTACTGTATTTAACGTAAAGAGTTTGTACAATTTTGCATCCTAAGTTTGCGCCAAACGCGTACTCTGTCAATAATGACACTTGGCATGAATACTATTTGCTGTGTTACGTGTTGTTTCAGTCTTTTTTCTGAAAGGAAAATATCTTACGTATCCATGTACCATTCGATTAACATTTGCATAATGTACGTACAATATGTAGCGGAAATTCCCGTGTCGCGTTTCTTTTTCCTTTCAGTATATTATATTACGATGTTAAAAGTGCATACAACCATCTAACAAATAATGTTTATATTATGTATATTATATGTGACTTCTCTTCTTTATTCGCGACTCAGGAAAAGTACATTTGATATAATATTTACTAATGAGTACCTAAATATAAAGTTAGTGGTATTTTGATCACCATATTAGCTTTTATATTGTCAATCTTATTGTATGGAATCAATTCCTCCTTCGTGAATTTCACAAGTTTTTGCAAACATTTCGTGACTCTTCATCAATGCTATAACTAGATGAAGAATCGTGTTTGTTGAAAACTTGAACATTGACTTATTCACTGACAGTACTCCGTGATAGTGTCAAAGATACACACAATACAATGTTATCTCTATAATTATGCAATCGTTGTCAATATAGGGACATTTTCCCTGAACATTTTCAATTATCTAGATGGTGCTTTTGTCAAGTTTACACTCAACTGTTATACAGCACACACGTGTTATACAATGTGGATCCTGTGTTACTTCGGTATATAACAATTAACGTATTCGCATTATGGTGCTACCAAAAATAATAAAAAAAGAGAATTAAAGAGAGCATTTGGACGTCGCCGAACACAATAAATATAAAAACAATACTGCACTATCGGTTTGACAGTTCATGAAAGGTAGTGAACAATCATTGCTACCGTTCACGCCCTCTGTCTACGAGTTCAGCTGATCTCAATATTGGGGCGTCCGTGGCCGAGTGGTTTACGTCTCTGACTTGAAATCACTTGCCCCTCACCGCTGTAGGTTCGATCCCTCAGGGGCCTAGGAATCTTTATGTGAGGAAGCTCTCTAGCTGGCTTGCGGAACGTCGGTGGTTCTACCCAGGTGCCCGCCCGTGCACGAAAATTGCCCTGAGGGGCACCTGGGGTCTTCCTCCACCAATGGAAGCTGGAAAGTCGCCATATGACCTTGGCTGTTGGTGCGACTATAAAATCCAATTCAATGATCTCAATATTGAAAATGTCAATAGTACGAAAAGTACGTTTAGCCCGAAAATGGAATGCGTTTGACGGTGAACGTGGAACCTTCAATATGGTATTAACTTGTCTTTCAAAACGGAATATGCTTTCACTATATTTGTTGTGTTGCTAGTTTAAAAGAAATTAAGAGTAGGATTTGCTTTTCTTTTATTTAGTTTCATACCAAATGTATTTAATATAATTATAATTTTGTTATTTACACTGTCCCGTTTAAGTTGAATGACAATCTAACTATGATTCCTTTATATATAATAACTCGTTTAATTCGAGTGACAATGGAGAAAAGTGATGGTTTGGTTAACCGTATAACCTGGTTTAAACCGCCGAGCGACCAGTTTGCCACTGACAATTCCAAGGAGGTACCCACATTTTATTTTATGTACTGCTATTGCACATTTTGTTTGTATATAATCTGTGAATGCTAAATTATAAGTATAACTAGTGTAACGTTACGTAAAGAAAACCTTTGAAATAATTACACCTTAGTTTACAGTTTATTTCTCATTAAGGCAACTGGTGTTTGTGTGTGTTAAACGATTTGTAAATGTATCTGTTGGCAAGAACACTATGCATGCATTAGCTATATAGCATTAAAACTAAATGCAAAGTTCGCTTAAATTTAAGTACGCACTCATTATACCTTCATAACGCTCGATACTCTATTTTCAATTAGCATACTTCCTTTACCAATTAATTTAACGTTTCTCTAGCATAATATGGCTTATGAAATAAATACTTCTAAACAAAGTTGCAATTAATTAATATATAATTATAATTAACATGTGTTGCAGCAATCTCATACTAGTTAAATGTTAAAGCGTCATATTCGGAACTTTACCATAGCGTCACAGGCAGAGTGTTAAATCCAGTTTAGCATCATTTGTCCTATAGATAGGATATAGTTTAGTACATGCAAATCAATGTGAATAAAACTAGTATTAAGAAATAAAATATTTCCAGCAGGTTTATATTGTCCCAAATCAATACCTGGTGGGCTTGAAGAGCATCGATACCAAGGGCCGTAGGTGTGTTTCGAGTCTCAAACTCGAGGTTTTTATCTCCAACAACACATGTACAATACCCGCTGGAATTATTTAATTTCTTATCTGCCATGGCTTTTTATGTATTTAATACACACATCTTCGAGAGATTGAGCACAATACAAACACATTCTCATAACAGTTTATGCTTATCTCTCAACACCAAACCAAGACTATATACAGCTTTATCCTGTTTTTAACAATTTTAATATATTTTTTGGAACCTAACGTTGCTCTAAAATAATGTAATCGTTGATTTTGGATGTTTTCCGACGTTTATAATGACGTCCCAAGGGTTGAAGGACATCAGACGTCTTGATAGGAATGTTAAAACTTCCTCAATAACCAATAAGCATTGAGTATTTTATAATACTAAACTATGTTAGATTTGCAAGTTAAATATCACCAGTTCTTCCACCATGACTCAACCGCGTGTATTTAATCATATGATTTAATACTTGAACTAGCAATGATGAAGATTTCATTTCATTGAGCATTTCGCTTAAGCAACTATTGACATTTAATGATATGGCTCTGCATTATATTTGCTTGCATACCGGATAATATTATATGCGTTTTACATGATTGCTGGTAAACGTGATCAGACACACTGGAGGAGGTAATTGTAACGCGCATCAACACTGAGGTCATAACCGGAACAGTTGCATGATGTAATTGTGTAAATACTCATAAAATGGTTAGTAATTGACGACGTCAATGCAAGGAACATGTCAGTGGCATGCAAGAAAATGAATCAGTCAAGGGTGTAGGATTCCTATAGGGAAATTCCAGCACGCTTGTAGAACGGTTTAACGGCACAGTCTCATTTCCGAAAAACTAAAACAAATACCTGGAGTTTCTGAGTAGTATTTTGGTCAATGATAATTTATCGACAATACTCTTGTCTTTATTCCAAATACAGCCACAATATTAATTTATCCTCTAACAACTTTATCCTCTAACAACCAAAGTGTATTTCTTCCATTTCTTGTAATGTGAGATAGTGGTTTTCCCCATGGAAGATAACTTTATCTTACATGACATGTGACTCTTACATGAACTGTCATGCCTCGTCACTGGTTACAATTCTGACCCTCGGGTGAGATTTCCCTATCTCACGTGGATACTCATGATGGATTCTTATATTCTTGTAATATCCAGACGATTCTGATATTCATCTTCAATTCCATTTACATTGTTTGTGCGCGAATACACGAGGGTATACCCATTTGAGAAAACAAATCACCGGAAGACAGTAGCGCACTTTAGTAAAATATCAGTTTCAATTTTACCGTTGTAATCCATTAACCTTCAACCTTGCGGCAAATTACAAATCTAAAAAAGAACGACTGCGGAGGAAGCCTATCATTACTAGGAAAAAAGACCATTCAATTTAAGCAGTCTGGATTAAAAGTAATATATATATATATATCTCGGATAAAATCAACTTAAACATAAAAATAGCTTTCTTCCGACAAAACGTCTGTTCTATTCTTGAAAATAATAATAAAACATCTCTAAATCCAGTTATTTTATTTGTAATGACGTTGAATCTGTTTCTATTTTAGAAATACGTGTGTATTATTATGTTGTAGGATAAAAAATGAATGTTAATGGCACTTTATTTCATTATGTTATGTTTATTCGTAGTCTATATATATGTCTCATCCTCCCCTGATTCTAGGAATCTTTATGTGAGGAAGCTATCCAGCTGGCTTGCGGAACGTCGGTGGGTCTACAAGGTGCCCGCCCGTGCACGAAAATTGCCCGGAGGGGCACCTGGGGTCTTCCTCCACCAATGGAAGCTGGAAAGTCGCCATATGACCTTAGCTGTTGGTGCGACTATAAACTCAAGTTCAATTCAATTCCTCCCCTGATTTCATCGCCTACAGTGGACGTGAAAGTGAATGACAAGAATCGGCGCGTTTTCACTTGAGAAGTTGAGCTACCGTGGACGTGACAGTGAATGACAATGATTGTCGTTTTTGATTGTTTGTTTGAATGGTGTTTTACGTCATTCTAGCACATGTCAGGAGATATATGACTGTCAATTTTTTTGTTTGCGATGGAGGCATAAAGAATGAATGAATGGTGTTTTACGGCACGTCGACACATAAATAGGTCATAATGTGCGCACAAACTCATGAAAAATGAAGAAATGAAGTATTAATTAAAAATTAATTTAAAAATATAAAGATAAAACTATTAAAAAATAAAGGATGAAAAGGTAGTAATATAAACTATATATGTAAATCAACAAATGCCCGTCAACCGCATCTTTCCTGGGTAGAACCAGTACTGTATAACTCCCGCCAGCCGTACGAATAGACACTTTTTCACTTGAGATGTTGAGCTTGCAGTGAGATTCGAACCCACAGCGATGAGAGACGAGACAGTTTTAGACGCAGCATCTTCACTATGTGGCCGCGGAGGCGCTTTGCTTACGAAGTAGTGTGCATGTGTAACATGCATACGTGCTTGTAAAAAAATGAATGATGTATGATTGATATGTGTCAGTCGGTCTGTCTTTCTATTTCTAAACAAAGATTACTGAGACTGACTGAAAACATATTTTGTTTTAAAACGTTGACTTAATGTTTAGGACATTAAGGGAAAACATGCATTTTCAAATTACGAACACATTGATTCCAGTGAATAGACGGCCATTTTTTCACGATATCGCGTACTTATACACAGGAAATATAACTAGTCACGAAATTCATATGCTTTACATATGTGATACATATGCATTCTACATATGTATTTACATATGCATTCTAAATATGTATTTACATATGTATTCTACATATGTATTTCATATGAAAGTAACACATATGTAATACATATGAAAATATTTTTTACTAAATAATATTAAAAGTTTAAATAGGTTGTTAAACCATTTTCTACAATATTTTGCTTTTTTATTTATAACTACTTTATGTATTTTATGCATAATAGTTTCATATGAAATACATATGTATACATTTCATATCTGGCACAGCTGTATTATTTTAACTTGAAAAATATATGTGATACATATGTGCCACATTTGTATCAGTTACATATGTGGCATATATAAAAAGAACATGATTTATATATGAAAGAAACATGCAAATAATAAGAAAGTAACACATATGTGGCACATGTCAAAACATTTTTCATGTGTAAAAAACCCTGTGACAACAGCTCTACCTCCCAATCATAGTTTGGTTAGTGCATTCTTATTAATTGCTCAACCAGGTTTGCAACTCATATATTTTATGTAATTCCCTCGCTTTTTGTTTTTCTCATATTCCCATTTTACCAGCGTATTGTCAAACAACATTGCAAGCGTACATATGATGACGTCTACCTAAATCCTCGTATGATGTGTGTCAAATATTTTCTTGTCGTAGCATTACCGGTTTGTTCTCTTGTTGCTCTGGCTTTTGTTAAGTCAATGAGTACTTGCTTTGTGACCTTCTAGGCTTCTGGTTTTTATATTATGTATATATGATCATTTATTTGTTTTTCTTATATTGCCTATTAATGCTGCATTGTTTGTTCGAGAATATAACCTAGCGGGGATGTCTTTATTTACACTGTCCCGTTTTACGGAGATGACAATAAGGTAAGGGTGAGGTTCGGTTCACTCTAGAACCAGGTTTAAAACATCAGCGGTTTCTTTTACCACTGACCGTTCCAAGGCCTATCGTCAACCCTTTCTTTTCTTTGTGGTATTACATATTGCCTTTTATTCGTCTGTGTAATTGATGCTTGTTTCTGTGCGTGCTTGTGTTTGACTGTGGTCTTTGAATGCTACGTTTCCTGTTCGAGTTTTATATTTAATATAAAGTAGCACAGAGATGAAAGTATCAAACTCTTAGAGAATTGGTGTACAAAAAATCTTCGAAACATAGATAAAAGGAAAGTGGATGAAGTCATATTTCGTCTGTTGAACGCAAAAACGATGTATGTGCATTATTGCTACTGTTCAGGAGAGACAAAAAACTGTTAAATTTTTCAGATTGATACTATTAAGGGTTAAGTTTTCATACTTAAGTTAAAAATACTTAACATACTTTAGACATAACAGTTTATATGTCTAATTATTTTTAATTAAAAACATGACATTGAAAGTAAAAAAACACAAGATTTTTGCACTGAAAACTTGAATGCAAAAACCATGTAAGATCACTTATTGGCTTTTGTACTTAAAATGTGAGTGTAAATTTTTTTGTATGAGCACTTACTGGCTTTTTGCTCTAATATTATTCATCTCTTTATTATTATCATTTAAGATATTTTAAACAAAATTATGCATCTTTCGTTCCCTGTTAATGGAATTGTTTATGCATAAGCTATGAAGTTTTAAGAGATGGTTTTTATTTTGTTTAAATCAATAATAATGCTGTGCCTTTTTTTAGCATTGGTGGGATCTGTGTGTGGATTTCTTTTTAAAAAAGTCAATTCCACAGCACAGTAACTGTTAAATATTATTTAATTTTATTTTTTTTAACACGGATATTTCTAACAACAGCAGGATATTTTATCATAATCCTTAACAGCAAGTAAATACAGTGATAGGGTTTAATGCATTGAAATTCTGAATTTTGCGACGATATATAACAGTTACTAAACGATGGCAAAATCTATTTAATGATGACATGTTAGCAGAGCCTAAACTTTAACACAATTTGAGACCGTTATGTGACAGATATGCTGTTGCTAAAGTCACCATTTTAATACTGGTTAACCCATTTCTAATGCATTTCATTGTTTTTGGCAGGTTTAACTACACATGACTGGATTTGCGACGGGTTATGCATTATTTGATTGTCAAACATTTTTTAACATCAACCAATGGGATTGCAGGAATTTTGAAAAAGTGTGTTAGAAATCGATCGTAATCCTATACCTTTTGATTTAAACTATGCCATTATAAAAGAATTTTAAGAGTATTAAATACAATTTCATAAATTACAATAATAAAATAATACAACAAGTTTGACTTAGGTGATTAGTCCTGAAAATACTGCCTAAGCTGTGTTATCAGGCTCATAAATAGCTGAAGCAATACCTCCAAAAGGTCTGATCACAAAATTGATGTCATAAACATTTTTAGCTCGACTTTTTCGACGAAAAAAAGCTATTGTCATCGCTCGATCGTCGTGTGCAGTTATATTTGTTTTTGTAAGCTTGTATTTCCCAAACTACTTTACATAATGGATTGGAACTAAGCATCTTAAATATTTTTAGGTACATGTGAAGCCAAATAAAATTACATGTATGGTTTTTATTACATATAGGGTAGGTCAGGTAGGGAAAATATTTTATTTTCTTAAATTATTTTTTATGCCCCGCCACGAAAGTGGTGCGGGCATATAGTGTTACCCTTGTCCGTCCGTTCGTATGTCACGTCCGTACGTCCCGTTTTTACATTCAAGATTTTTATTAAGTCATTTTCTCAGATACCAAAAGCCGTACAGTTTTCAAACTTCATACTCACATCTATATGGCAGGAATATGTTCCTACCCAAATCAGGTCAATATCAATGACCTAGACCAACGTTTTACACTTAATTTACATCAAAGTTTTTCATTCAAGTTTTTACATCAATTTTTTTGTTAAGTCCATTTCTCCAACACCAGATGCCTGACAGCTTTCAAAATGTATAGATGTTGAGAACTACATAAAAGCGATATGTGCCAATGAAAAGTGGATCAATATGAATTACCTTGACCTACTTTTGACACTTTGTTAATTTACATAGAAGTTTTGCATTCAAGTTTTTAATTAACTCATTTTCTCAGATACCAAAAGCCATACAGTTTCCAAACTTCATACCAGATCCTACCCAAATTAGGTAAATATAATGACCTACTTTTTACACTGTTAATTTACATCAAAGTTTTCCATTCAAGTTTTCTACATCAAAATGTTTTGTTAAGTCCATTTCTCCAACACCAGATGCCTTAGAGCTTTCAAACTTTACAAATGTTGATAAATAAATGACAGTGATATGTTCCAATGAAAAGTGGGTCAATATGAATTACCTTGACCTACCTTTGGCACTTTGTTAATTTACATTGAAGTATTCCATTCAAGTTTTTTATTAACTCAGTTTCTCAGATACCAAAAGCCATACAGTTTCACACAGATCAAAATAAATATTAGACAATTACTAGCCTTTTATAACATACTCTTCTTCTAATATAAGAAAGTCAAGTGGCATACCGGCTCAGTAATGATTGGATTTATTTATATGGGTATTTTTAGTGTGTATATTTTAATACACGCAGAACACACGAACAGGTGTCAGTTTCTCAGTTTAAAAATATAATCATGATCATGTACTTTTTTAGTTTTGTTACTACATAATATAAATATTCAATTATAGGACCAATGAGTTTAAATGAATGACTGTTTTCTAAAAAATCAAAATTATGTGTCTGTATGTATGCAACCATTTGTAGGGACAGTCCAGGTCGCTTATGGTTGCCTACTTGCAGGCATATGAGTAAAACGAGTGCCATAATAAAATATATGTATTTAAAATGTTATTAAAATCTTAAGTTCGAAGGCATATTATACTGTAAAGAAACCAAACCTGATTGTGTAATCCTTAGTGTTATTTGATGTTGATATGTTATTATTTATTGTACGATGTGACTGGGGGATGGTTCCCCGACCATCACACACCTATGACGGGGAAATCATTGGTTTTCTCACAGGAACTTAAAAAGGAAAGAACGAAACTGCTTGATTCCATTGTTTTTTTGCGCATGATGAGAAAAAATTGATTTAAATTACAAAGTTAACAATGAGAAACACGATTCTAGTTATATGACAGTGAAGGAACGTTTGATACCCGCTACATTGCTCACAGTGAAAAAAAAAAATTACAGTAATTAAGCTTTTTAAAGCACATATAAAAACATGCACATGCATCTACATAAGCAGAATATAACTTGCCTTTTAATATTACACTTAACATTTTGTTACTCCATTTTGTAAGCAACCGATGACCCTTTAGCGGGGCATTCGTGTCCCATGGACACATTTGCTAGTTTTCATATTTATTTTTTTTCCACTAAATACTTTTAAAACTTAATCATGTAACTTAAATACATATGTGTTGATATCAGGTTATTTTTTTTTCAACATATTTTTTTCAATTTTATTTTATTTATTTATATTTTTATATTGTTTTTTTTTGTGCATGAAATGTTTAGTGCGAGCCCTTAAAAATGGTGTCGGTCGGGAAACTTGAACCACATATAATTTTTTATTTGGCCTAATAGATGTCACAATCATATGTCATGATGTCATATTGAAAATAAGTGCACAATTCTCGTAAGTGCAGGTCCAGTTTAAATTATAATGCAAAAACAGTGTAAGTGCACTTACGTTGTTTTTACGTTAAGAAAAAAAGCCACCAAAGATACATCATTTTGCAAATAGTTAATAAAATACTAAATAATGCTAAATTGACTAAAACACTGATATGGGGTATTTATCTTGGTTAAATACACTGATTTATGTAAAAAAGTGATTTTGTGAAAAATGTCACTTACATGGTTTTAGCGTTCAAGGGACGATTTATCAAATTACAGGAAAAGCAAAATTATGTTGTTTTTGTCCAACCAACATTGAGGCATGCTGTGATATTTTGTGTACGACAGACAACTGTACACGTATCATCATGCAATGTGTCACAAGTTCCAGAATTACATTTGCTGCAGCGTCCATTCCTGGCTCAAAAACTATTCTACTTTATGATGCAGGTGTTTCGCAAAATGGTGATCCAGACGTGTTTTGCTACGACCTCATGACTATAGTACATGCAACGACAGGTATACTAACATGCACCGAGGGTGAACTAATCCAAATATTCCAAAAAAAAATTTTTTTTGCCACGAAATGGAGTGTTTATTGTCCATGCTGATTCCTTTTTAGATATATGTCTAACACATTGCCAACGATTCGAACATGTCAAACACTTATACTTTGTTGTAAATAACTACTGATGAGTTGACACATATACTGAACGAATTTTAAAACGAATTTTACCTCCTTTTTATCCCGCTAATTTTTATGTAAATTGTATTGCTTTTAAACGGATTTTATTTCCGTAAATTATAAGACGAATAATGGAAAGAGTAAGATAATGGGCCTTTGGAAACGGCCGAGCACGACACATACGAACTATTGCAGTCACGGTTTGATTGTTCATGAGCGGTAGTGAAATATGCTAGCTACCGTTGACATAAACGCTAAATATACATATGTTATATACAAATCTAATTCTAATTCTGTATGATATGTATGAATGAGTTTTTAAAGTCCTTCAGTCTATATTGTTTAACAAGCTAAGTGGAATTTAACATCAAGTAGTGATTTTTCTGTTTTGGTTTCTCCACACGGATGCAGAAAATAATCTGGTATTCCCATGTACATTCGGCATATGAAACATAGTTGGACGAGTATTGTTAGAAAGAGTAAACTGATTTTTTCTTTGTATCTTCGGTCTCATTCTCTGTCTCTAATCGGTATACCTTAAATATATAGCAAAGAAACCGACAGACAAATATTTATGTCACAACTCGAAGAAGATATTATTTGCTCATCGAATGAATTGCAGTGAGCGCGCGAAGAAAGCAAATAATAGTTAACAGTACTAATAAATTACATCAGAAGAGTTAACCATATTATATTGTCCTTATGCAACCTACTTGCCAACACGCATATAGAATAGTGCTATGGTACGGTGTCCGGTTGGGGCCAGATACAATGTCGCATTGTCGTGGGCGACAATGCGACGCCCGACAACGCGACATCGCGACATCGCAACATCGCGATACGACATTGCGACATCGCGATACGACAACTCGACATTGTGATACGACATCGCGACATTGCGATACGACATCGAGATAATTATGTCGTGATGTCGTATCGTAATGTCGCGATGTCGTATCGCCAACGCGACATTACGACAATTGAAAGAATGTCGCGTTGTCGTGGGCGACATTACGACAATACGACATAATGTCGCGTTGTCGTGCGCGACAATGCGACGTCCGACAATGCGACATCGCGACATCGCGATACGACATCGCGACATTACGATACGACATCACGACATAATTATCGCGATGTCGTTTCGCAATGTCGCGATGTCGTATCGCAATGTCGAGTTGTCGTATCGCGATGTCGCACTGTCGTATCGCGATGTCGCGATGTCGCATTGTCGGGCGTCGCATTGTCGCCCACGACACTGCGACATTGTATCTGGCCCCAACCGGACACCGTACTATGGTGTAGTCAGTAAGATCGCGGTGAATACCGTTTTTCAAACTAGCAAGGCACATGCTTTTTATTTAGTTAGATATAAAAGTCGAATAAGAAATGTAGCAGTAACCACCACAGTCAACCAAAAGCACGCATAGAAAGAAACAACTGATTTAAAGATAACTAAAAGCAAGACCTGATATTACAAACATAAAAGGGTTGACAATAGGGCTACCGCCATGGAACGGTCAGTGGCAAAAAGAACCGCTGGAGGTTTAAATGAGGTTCTAAGGTGCTCTAAACCTAACGCATATCCTATTGTCATCCCAATAAACCGGACCATTGTAAATAAAGATGTCATATCCCCGCCAGGTTATATTCTCTAACAAACAATGCAGTATTAAAAGGCAGTATATGTATAACACATACTTGGAACTGTATATATGAACATAAAAACACCCAAAAGCATAGAAAGCCACAAGGCAAGTACCCAATGACTTTGCAGAAGCCAGAGCAACAAGAGAATAAACCATTAAGGGTACGACAAGGCAAGATGTTTGCCTTAATCCTAATCTGTTTTAGATGTAAAACCAAGGAAATACAATATAAAACTTCGATCACACGTTATATGTGTAATATTTGTAGAAGTCGATCGACAACATCCTGAAGAAAACCATTACATCTTATCGGATTTATGTATTATCTAAAAATATTATACCTCATTTGCATATTCCACTCTTTGTTTAATGTGACGTCATCCGGTCCATAAAGTTGCATATTGACCGGGCGCCCGGTCCGATAGCTATATTAACGGACGTGTGAAAAAAACGACGTCAAAATAAATCAAAAAACGTATTGATTTAATTTGTTGGTCAGATTCGGTATAATATAACAAATAATGTATGGTGCTTCGGTCCATATGAAGTTTATGGACTGGGCAGTCAGACCTAGAACGTTATATGGACCTCAGCTTCGCTTCGGTCCATATAACATTCTAGGTCTGACTGCCCAGTCCATAAACTTGCATATGGACCTCAGCACCATACATTATCTGTTAATTGTTTGTTTCCTTAAATTTAATTTTAGATTGTCGTATACGTACTATGTTTACCAATTCCTTCAAATATAATACCAATATGCAATATTCTAGGCTTTTGTTTATTTATATTTAATATCTACTAGTAGGCGCTTGTGTATTTATATTTGTATATACATGACAATCTATACGTCTCCCCGTGCTTGCAATTATAACTGTTATTCATTATTTGGAGATCGCTAAGCCCGATATTTACAGATATCGGTGGTACATTCTCAACAACTTTTGGTTTCTTACTTGAATTTCGAATAGGTGGTTCCACTACTCCAGCCTTTAAAGGTTCTGAGTATTGTTTAATCACCCATAGGATATGTTGCCTGCTTTTTAATTTAGTCTTTTGACTGTTACCTGTGATACGAAGGCTTCATAACCTCTGTTCCCAGCTAAATTCCATTTTGTTTATGTCACCCATTGTTTTCTCGTTTAGGGCAACGCGTTTTGTTAGAAACTGGGCCCATACGCCCATATCTTGGATGGTGTGAAAATTCTGTATTGAAGGTTCACCGTCATATGCATACCATCTTCGGGATGGCTCAAATTTATGTACTATTGGCATTTTAAATATTGAGTTTAGCTCAACCCGGGGCTAAAGGGCAGAGAATGGTAGCAAGCACTTTTCACTACCGTTCATGAACAGTCTCAATCAAACCGATTTTTCCAAATTTCTCCTTTCATATTCGTTTATACTTTATATATAGTAAATGCTGCCTTGTTTGTTAGAGAATATATCTTGGCCATGATATCTTTATTTACACTCTCGTTTTATCGGGTTAACAATAGGGTAAGAGTGCGATTTGGTGCACCCTAGAGCCTCGTTAGAACTCCCAGCGGCCTTTCCTTCTGAACGTTCCAAGGCAACAATCAGTGCTTTGAATAACAGACTAACACGACTTTAAGGACGTTGAATTAACTTTTACATAGATACGCTACATCGTAATTATTTCAACTGTTAGACACAATTTTAGAGTGTAATTGCCGCTAAAACAGTTTATTATTAAGTGATAAATTTACAGTAGTAGCATCACGTGCTTTTCTCGTTTCCTTGTAATTCTATGTGTGTTTTTGGTTGACTGTTTTCTGTGAATGCTTCATTTCCTGGTCACATTGTATACCTACTTTTAATAATGTTCCTGGACTAACCACTAATCATAAAGTACCTTGCACAAAATAGGGCATAGTATCTTTCGATTTAATTTATGAACAGTTTTGCGAAATATTTTATGAACCTGATCTTAACAATAATTATGAAATATTGTCGCTCAGAGATGAACGTGTGTAACTTCGTAAACAAACTTTGACCATCCCATAAAGGTAAAAGGATTATAAATCTATATTTTTCATACTTACAACCCTCTTGTGTCTGTGATGTCTTATTTGGCCTTTTATTCATCTTTAAATTTGTCCTTTGTTTCTGTGTGTGTTTGTGGTTGACTGTCGTTCTTGAAGGCTGGTTTTCCTGTTCGATTTTTATATCTATATTTACATGCCAGGCTCGATAATTAATCAATAATGAACATTTCGACGAGTTATTGCAAACACCAGTCACTATGACACGTTTGACTAGATACAGGACAAGTTCCAACTATATGGTGTATGTGTTTACAGAAGGGGCGTCCGTGGCCGAGTGGTTAGAGTCTTTGACTTGCAATCACTTGCCCCTCACCGCTGTAGGTTCGATCCCTCAGGGGCCTAGGAATCTTTATGTGAGGAAGCTATCCAGCTGCCTTGCGGAACGTCGATGGTTCTACCCAGGTGCCCGCCCGTGCACGAAAATTGCCCGGAGGGGCACCTGGGGTCTTCCTCCACCAATGGAAGCTGGAAAGTCGCCATATGACCTTAGCTAATGGTGCGACTATAAAATCCAATTCAATTCCAATTCAAGTGTTTACAGAAGTCGCCGTATACTGAGTCATCCTGAATATAATTGAAAAGTTAACCTCATACACATTTCAATGAAAGAACAACTACAATTAAAATGTGGCCTATGATAGAATCCCTAGAACCGGGTTTAAACCCCCAGCTGCTTTTTAGCCACTGATCGTTCGACGGCTGTAGCCCTATTGTCAACCTGTTTGTGTTTGTGATGTTTTGTCTTGCCTTTTGTTCATCTTTAAAGTTGTTCTTTGTTTTTATGTATGTTTATGGTTGACGACATCCTTGAATGCTACTTTTCCTGTTCGAATTTTATATCTACTTTTGATCAATCACTTTTAATTCAAGTCCTAACTTGCAAAAGTGGATATACAAGTCGAACAGGAAATGTAGCATTCAATGACCACAGTGATCTAAAAGCACGCATATAAACAAAAAACAATTACAAAGATGGAAAGAAAGCACAGACAAACGAACCGCCAGTGGCCTTTGTTGTCACTGACCGTTCCAAGGCGATAGCCCTATTGTCAATCCTTTTGTGTTTGTGATGTCGTTTGCATTTTTTATTACTTTTGCCTTCTCGTTTGTCTGTTTGCGTGTTTGTTTTTGTGTTTTGTGGTTGACTGTCGTCCTTGAATGCTGCTTTCCCTGTCCGATATTTTTATCTTTCTTGAAATTATTGGCGTTGGTACAAGCTGAACAAGTAGTTTCTTCTCTAATGACTGTCTTCTTTATAAACTGATCAGTTCTCTTTGATCAGCATATTTAGTAGACTTGTGTATATTGTAGAAAAGCTGTAGGTGCTTAGCTATGAGGTATGGAAATGCCTACCCTGTAGTTTCTCTCGGACTTCTCTCGTATTGTTTTTTATAACAAATATATTTATGATTTTTTATAAACATAATTGCACTATTTTATGACATATTCTTAAATCACGGAACAGCAGGAGAGCAAAACCTTTGATATATTTGCAGCAATGCATGATCTTCAATTTGAGATCAAATGCGCTTTGTCGAGAGTTATGTGAATTTTTTTAATCCAGTAAATATTTTTGGGCTTATTCTGCTTACTATTTACAGAATCTTTAATAATCATGTTTACTATTTAACATGTTTAAATAATCAAGGTTTACGCTTTTGATAATACCTCACGATATCTGGATGATATACTTAATTTGGATAATCCTTTCCTTTTTTCTATGGTTCCTAACATTTATCTTCCAGAACTTAAACCCAATAAAGCTAAGTTTTTGGATTATGTCACTGCGTTTCTTGATTTACATCTTTCTATTGAAAATAGAGTAGTAATAAGTAACATTTATGATAAGAGCGATGCTTTTGATTTATTGTGAATTATCAACATTTAGATATCCCCAATAATGTTTCTCATGGCGTGTATATTGCTCGGTTAATTATTTCTGCCAGAGCTTGTAGCCGTGTTGAGGACTTCACGTAGTATTAATATTACTGAAAAAGTCATCAAACAGTGTTACCGTCAACATAAGTTACGAAAGAATTTTTTAAGTTTTATTATCGTAACACTGAACTTCTCGACAAATATAATAGCAATCTTAATACATAATGATAAAGGTGATCCTTTGGGAGCAACAAACACAATTAAGAGAATAAAGCAGCAGACTCGGTTTTATTGAGTCTGTTCATGAGAAGTAATGAAAGAAGAAACACCTCTCACGCCCCCTAGTACAAGATTAAGCGGTATTCTACTTCAAAGCCACCTATATTGGGCTCGCCGGTCCCAAAAGACCAGTAAAAATAACACTACTGATTCGTAGCACGGGGAGAATCTTTACAGCCGCCACACTGCACTAAACGAACGCTAGTGTGAATTTAATAAATACTGATAAAGGTGATCCTTTGGGAGCAACAAACACGATTATTAAAATACTTCTGCGACAAGTTTACCACAACCCGTCGTTTAGATGTGATTTACAAACCTAAGAAGCTTATCGGTCGCGATCATTTTCATGAGTAATTTATTAAAATGATAAAGAAAACTATGAACAGAGGTTAAGACCGGACGGGCGGTGACTCTATGACAACGCGTTCCTTTAAGGCGGGAGCCGTTTGATGTATGCCCTTTACTCCGTTTTGTCTTGCCTTAACGGTTTTCCCCGTGATGCTCTGATTTCAGAGAAGTCATCCAGTAAATATGAGATTAGCTTCTTAGGTTTAACTTATTTTTTGACATACTATATACATGAACATTTCTGTATTTTTTCTTATTACACATATATACACTTTTTCAAATGTAAGGGGTTAACTCGGCGATTTACATTGTCCTGTTGTTTAGGAATAATGACAGGGTACGAATGAGGTTTGGTGCACCCTTAAACCAGTTCATACTCCCCGGTGGTCCCTTTTGCCACTAACCGTTCCAAGGCGGTACCTCTGTTGTCAACCCTTATATGTTTGTGATGTGCCTTTTTACTGAATGTGTTTGTGATGTACCTTTAGAATCACCTTTGCGTTGTAATACTTGTTGGAGTGACTGTATTCTGTGAATGCTACTCTTCCTGTTGTACTTATAACCTTTTATTTACTCTTCTATTGTCTTTAGCTTTTTTTGATAAGACATTAGAATACCTCAAGGACCATAGTCAACACGCACAGAAACAAACAACAATTACATAGATGTATACAAGGCAAGATATGACATAACATACATAAAAAGGGTTGACAATAGTGCTAACGAATTGGAACGGTCAGTGGTAAAAATGGCCGCTGGGGGGTTAAGTTTCCTGTACGATTTTTATATCTATATTTACTGCCACAATAGTGTTGTTGTGATCGTAGAAAGTCTCCCCGTACATCCAATCAATATTGTTGTCTTTTCATCCCACAGGGATTGTATGACATTCATTGATCCAGTTTTTCGTTGACTATCATCCTTTAATCTACTTTTCCTGTTCGATTTTTATATCTAATTTTAGTTTTTGCGCACAATATGACCTATTTATGTATCGACGTGCCGTAAAACACTATTCATTCATTCATTCATTTATTCATCCATTCAAGACTGGATTTATATAATTAAATAAACTATAACATATTCGGCCACCCGTAGCGACAGCAATTTCAAAACAACAACAACAGAACATCTTGTCGTATTTATTGAATTCTTCAGTAGTATGATTTAATGACCATATCATTTCGATAATCACGTTTCAAGTTGTCGTGTATATTGTTTTTATGAACTACTACAAATATTATACACGTTTAAACAAACATGTAGTAAATCTAATTCGCCCACGGACATGTTTGCAAAGCACTTCGCTGTTACAGTTATGGTGTTAAAGACAGAAACAATACCGATATCGATGCCATAAAAATGGATTTTTTTGCGCAATTAAACCTTTTCAATGATGTAACTGTTTTTTTACCTCAAGTGATATTTCTAATCGGATATTGTTACAGTGTGTTTTTCGTGGTGATCTATTTATTCTTATTGACTATGATCTTTATATATTTACATTAATTTTTAATTACTTTATTTCTTCATCTTTCATCAGTTTTTGCACACAAAATAACCCATGTATGTGTCGACGTGACGTAAAACACCATTCATTCATTCATTATTTACTATGACATTCATTCGGAACAGTATTATATGCTATCCTTGGTTATTCACCAGGGTTAATTTAATAGTTTAAGGATTTTATTCTCCATTTATTTTATTCAAAATATATGGTATAGAACTGAGTGTAAATAAATAAAAACAAAACATATTTAGCTTCTGACCTGTGAAGATTCTGTTTAAAATGAAATATAATTATTTATAATAAAAAATAAATAACGTATGAAAAATAGTAAATACATTATTTATGAAAACGAATCGAAGAAAGGCAAATCCTTAAACCAGGCCATTTTAAAAGTCTAAGTGTTACTTGTCGTTTTCGAAAACATGCAGTTAATACATCTTTGCCTGAATAAAACCTATTGTTTTGTGTGGCTCTCCATAGAATGCGTATACGTAAATGGTTGCATACCGAAGTAATACAAGATCCTCAATGTATAAAACGTGTATGTGTGAGGTGTACTAAAACGGGGATCCCTTAGAAGCAACAAACAAGGGAGGAAAATAGCGGACTCAGTTTTATAGAGTCTGTTCATGTGCGGTAATATAAGGTGCAATAATTATTACGCCCCCTAACACCGGATTAATCGATATTCTACTTTCAAGCCACATCAAATGGTCTTGATGATATCAAATGAACAGTATTAATAACTCCACTAATTAGTAGTCGGTGTGATTTCTTATAGCCGCTAAACAGCAAAATCACCGTCTAGATAATTGAAAATGTTCAAGCACAACTTCCCTATATTGATAACGATTGCATAATTATAAAGATAACTTTGTATTATGTTCATCTTCGACACCATCACGGAGCTCTGTCAGTGAATAAGTCAATGTTCAAGTTTTCGACAGACATGATTCCTCATCTTGTTATAGCATTGATGAATTGGAGTCACCTAGTGTTTGCAAAAACTTGTGAAATTGACGAAGGAGGATTTGATTCTATACAATGGCAATGACAATTTGAAACTTAATATGGTGATAAAAATAACACTAACTTTAACTGTAGGTACTCAACAGTAAATAGTATATCCTACAATGAGATTGACAAGTTAAAACTTTAAAACTTGATATTGTGATAAAAATAACACTAAATTCAACTTTAGATACGTATTAGTAAATATTTCAGATTTACTTTTCACGATTCCCGATAAAAGAAAAGAATGTACCTAAATATAAACATTATTTGTTAAAATGAAATATGAATATATTGCAAGTTTCTTGTCGTTTTTTTGGCCATGTGATAAAAAGGATCTGACACTCGTTGTCATTTCATACACAATTGAGGAGGCTCGCTTAATAACAAGTTCCTGGAGGCGAGCTTAATAACACATTCCTGAACGAGTTTAATAAAATTTTGTATGAAATGACAACGAGTGTCAGATCCTCTATATACGGAATAGTGTATCGACAAAAGAGTATTTATATATTTCTGTAAATATATATGTTTTATAATATTTGATTTCAGACATATAAATGGCTTATTTAAATAATACAACGAATGTGTCATAAATGATTCCGAAATAAAAGCGAAATAAAATGTACATCATGTTGGGGGGGAAATGTGAAGATTTGCTTTACGCATTGGTGTTGACTACACTCTGATATTTTATAATCATACACACGTTTACCCCAACTGTACTATGGAGAATATTTCGTTTAAATTATTTAACTCTCTTAGCACAATTTTCATTACAATATAATAATGAATGTACAGTTTTAATAAAGGTACGACAATGATGCAACAACCTGCTAAACAGTTTTAACATTGATTACATGCACTGTGTTTAATCTGTGCATTTAAATATAAACTAAGTATTGTCCATTTAAAGTAAAATACTTCCTTTACCACCTCAAGAAAAAATTGTTTCATTATTATTGTCAATAGGTCTAGGACGTAAACCTTACAATTCTACAATTGTGTCTGCATTAAGTCTGAAAAGGCTCATGAGCATATAATGTATCCGTCAATACATACTTAAGATAGATACAATGACGTGACAGTGTAATAAAGTAATACATATAAATATGTGAAATACTATACATACATATACATTTGTTATCAAACAACACAAATCAGAAATAGATTTCCTCTGTGTGTGTGTGTGTGTGTGTGTGTGCGTGCGTGCGTGTGTGTGTGTGCATGTGTTCGTGTTTGCGTGCGTTAGTGCGTCTGGTTGTATGGATGTGAGTGTATATTAGCATCAAATAGTGTTTAAGGCAATTAATACAATACGTTCCCTTATGTTTTACATTTAATATCTCTGTAATGTTTACAGATTTTAAAGTATTTCTTGACACATCCTTCTAATAAGCTCAATATCGTTGACGTTTGTGACATTCACAAACTAAAGCGATTTCACAGAGACTTCAAAACGCATTTTAGACGTCCGTAGTTGTTTGTAAATAGTGTAATAGTTCCTGCAGATAAAGCAGATAATGTAATTATTGTTTGACGCCTACATTACGTCAATGTTTAATCTCTGGAACTCGGCAGCACTGATTCGTATACTCCAGTTAATTCTACTGAGGATGATATTGTTTTCGCACATATCATTCGGTGCACTACTTTCAAGGCTTTTGTAAACGACAAGCAAAATCAACTGCCTACTATGTACTGGATTCCTAAATTACACAAACATCCGTATCAGGCTCGCTTTATTTCGAATTCTAGCGCCTGCACCACAACAAACATCTCCACACTTTTAACTTCTTGTCTCACTGCCGTTAAAGATCACGTTAAGCTATATTGTGATAAAACTTATGAAACTCTGGGATTAATTTATTTTGGTCTATAAAAACTTCAGGAGACTTTCTTGATAACATTTTCTATAACGGTCAAGTTTCATCAATAAGCAATATATACAACCTTACAACATCACCTTATTAAAGACAAGCTAATTTCTCTTATTCAAAAAACATTCGCTAGAGAAAATACTACATTTTTGGCATGTAATAATATTAAAGCGTTTTTTACTAACGGCAGTTTAGACAGTTATACTATGTGGACTTGCTATGAAGTTTGTGAAGCACTCATCTTCCAGTTTAGACAGTTATACTATGTGGACTTGCTATGAAGTTTGTGAAGCACTCATCTTCCTATTAGATAATAATTTCGTCAAGTATGGTACCACCGTTTATAGACAAATTGTTGGTATCCCTATGGGTACGAACTGTGCACCACTTGTCGCAGATTTGTTTTTATTTGCTATGAAAGGGATTTCATGCTGAGTCTTTCACCAGTTACCCAGGAAGATACTATTGAAGCTTTTAATGACACCTCTCGGTATCTGGATGACATACTAAACATTGACAACCCTTTCTTTCCAACTATAGTTGATACTATTTATCCTAAAGAACTTCAGCTTAATAGGCTAATATATCTGATAATAACACTTCTTTTCTTGATTTAGATCTCTCGATTGAAAATGGTGAAATAATTAGCAAAATCTATGACAAGAGAGATGATTTTAATTTTGACATTGTTAATTACCCCCACTTGGATGGGGATGTTCCCCGAGCAATTTCTTATAGGGGTGTAAGTGTCTCAACTTATTCGTTTTTCAAGAGCTTGTACTCGAGTTGAGGACTTTAGTATTCTTAATCTTTGTATAACTAAAAAGCTACTCAATCGTTTACCGTTACCATAAACTTCGTAAAACCTTTGCAAATTTTTTATTAATTGTAACCCTGATCTTCTTTACAAATATAAAAGTAATTTAAGGACTCTTCTGCGACAAGGACTATCACAACCTGACTTCTATGGTGATGTGATTTATAAACTTCGTAAGATTCTTGGTCATGATCACTTTCTTATTATCTTTGTTAAACTTGTTAAACAGTTTATCAAAAGAGGTTATGACTCTATCATTTTGCAACGTACTACATGCTTGGTGGTGGACCCTTTTACAGTTCGTCACTATGCTTTCCTCTTTAATTGTAAGATGACCGGACAGGCTGTGGAACCTATGATGACGCCTACCTAAAGCCCATTGGGAAGGTGGCGTTTGATGTTTGTCTATGATCTTTCCTGTCGTGCCCTTAAATGTTTATTCTCTTGTTGCTCTGGCTTCTGCCAAGTCATTGAGTACCTTCATTGTGGCTTTCTAGGCTATTTTTTTTTTTTTGTATTATATTTACACGATCATGTTTGTATTTTACTTATATTGCCTATTGATGCTGCCTTGTTGATTAGAGGTTAGATCATGGCGGGGATTTCTTTATTTACACTGTCCTGTTTTAATGGGATGACAGTAGGGTAAGTGTGAGGTTTGGTGCACCCTAGAACCAGTTTAAACCCCCAGTGGCCTTTGTTGCCACTGACAGTTCCAAGGCAGTAGCCCTATTGTCAACCCTTTTGTGTTTGTGATGTCCTTTGCATTTTTTATTGCTTTTGCCTTCTCGTTTGTCTGTTTGCGTGTTTGTTTTTTGTGTTTTGTGGTTGACTGTGGTCCTTGAATGCTGCTTTTCCTGTCCGATATTTTTATCTTTTTTCTGCCTTGTGAAGACTCTAGGACCGTTATTTATTACTTGATATTTACCAAACTTGCACAGATTGTTAATAGCAATAAAATCTTGGAAACGTTTGAAACCCAGCCAGATTGGATTATTTACGCCGGAGTTTTGGCCTTGCTTTTGCTATAAAAAATATGCCATTTTCTGCCTTGTGAACACTCTAGCACCTTCATTTATTATTTACCAAACTTGTACAGATTTTTAACAGCAATGAAAGCTTGGAGGAATTCGAAAACCAGCCAGATCGGACTATTTTCGCTGGAATTATGGCCCTTGATTTTCTGAAATATGCTATAATTTGGTTTCGTTAACATAATAGGGCCTTCATGTTTCATCCGATCGATTTAAAAATGTATGATGATATTAATGAAACCTCGGACGAGTTCGAAAACCAACCAGTTCGGAACAGTAGAAACGGAGTAATGGCCCTGGTTAATATTGTTTACACGATATAGGCCACATTTCTTAAGCAATCTTAATCAAGCTTGCACAGATTTAATATGACCATAAGATCTCGGACGAGTTCGATAACGGGTAAGATCGGACTAGTAACACTAGAGTTATGGCCCCTGAATTAGCACAAAATGCAATTTTACATGTTGTTAACACGATACAGGTCACATTTCTTGAGCAATCTTAACCAAACTTACATTTTTTTAAAAAGATTGTTTACTTTTTTTTGTAAATTCCATTGATTTAACAAAACTTAAAAGGAAGCATTGGTATGATTTCTAGTTGTGCATATTGCGTTTTATTTCGGTTCGTTGATTTTTGACGGAGTTTGACATTTATACTTTAAATTTGTTGTCGGCGCTACGCCTCCTAAACGCCTTGTTGGATTTCGACGAATCTTGGCGGGAAGCATTGGTAAGATGTCTCATATCGCGCTTTTGTGACGTTTCGCTGAATTTTGACGGAGTTATCAACCATCAATGAAAACAGCTGTACCCTTGACCTGTTTATTAAACAAACAAGAACTTTCTTCCATGTCTTGTGACCCCACATTTTCTGGTGATTTTTCAAGTGGAAAATTAGTTTTCTATATGAACATTACACTGTTGCATTATCCATACTTGAGTTGAATTTGCAGCAAATCATTAATATGTGACACTTTAACATTGGTGTCTATGGGGGAAATAATTAGTGGTGTCATACCTTTATATGTTCTGCCATTTTGCTGAGTGCAGGGCAATGGGTTTTGTCGTAAGTGCTACAACAACTAATTTACTCGCCCACCTCCATCCTTCGACCACAGACTCCATAAAGTTCCAGTAGAGCGATACAGTCCCTCTTGGGTCTCTTGTTGTGGTTTGCGTTCGTTATTGCTAAGGGGATCTCCTTTTCAATATTTATTTGCCCGACTTAAATTAGGATGGCACATGTGCACAGTAGGTGACAATCACTGACATGCATAGTACTATGAATCCGTTTTGTGCGAAGAAACAAATATTTCTAACCTATGATCATATATAGTTTAATGAATACTCCACTTAACCATTAATCTATTTAAACGAACATATAATTAAAACCCCACTTTTAAAACAGTATTTAGGGAGATTGAATATCATGACGAATGGTTTACTTTGTTTAACAGGCAATGCTATCAAAGTTATTGTAGCATTGTCACAGGCAATTCTCTTTGTTCAGACACAGGCGTAAATCGTTTAATTGAAAATAAGACCTGTCAGAATAACTGTGAGAATAACAGTGAGAATAACAGTTAGACTACCTGAAAAAGAGCTGAAATGGACATGCTACAAAACAAATCGATGTGTAAATGAACCAACTCAATGAAACCATACTCTAGCTATTACATATTATTCAATCCTTATAAGACTGGAAAACAAATAGTTGTCCAAAGATGTCTATTTTATCGATACACGAAACTTTATCTGAGACTAAATTAATAAAAAGAAATTGATTGATTTAGAAATAATAGCCTTTTGTACTGCTGCTCTTTCTCCTATCAAATATGATTTTTGATGTGTGATAGGGTTGAAGTAATGGATGTCGATGTTACAATGTAAACTGATATCATACAAATGTAACTTCATAGAAGGAAGTTAATAAATATTCCGCAGGCACATACTACGACAACAGACCTTAAAGTCGAAAACAAACATAAGTATTTATAGAACGTAGACACCAAAAAGGACCAATTAAATAGAACCTATACAAGGAACAAAATAACCCGTAATTCATATTACCCGCTGTAATGCACAGTTCAAGATATCGGTTGCTACAGTAAAGGACAATAACTGTAGTAATGCTCCAATCATTTGCCCTTGCTCTATGCTGTTGATCTTGGTCTGCTCTTAATGTTGCAGAAGAATAGGTAGACACGTTTTACAATAATTATACTTTTAAATACAACAGAAAGGTGATAACTGTTACTCAAGTGTTTATTATCTGTCAATGTCTTTTTTACTTGATTTCTTGCTTCAGATATTAACATTCTAAACAGTTACTGTTTTAAGATTTGATATTACATTATAAAGGGCTCTGACTCTGTAATTTACATTCGCGAAGTCCTGGTTTAATAAAATATTCGTTACAAAATAGAGAGATAATTATATAGAAATAGTGTGCACGCAAAAGAAAAGTTGTTTTGCAAATGACGTTTTTAAGTGTTTGTTAACGCATTATCGGCGGTGTAGCGTTAACGGGAAAACGACTACTGCTGACCGTATACATATATGTAAATAATTATATTACATTAATTAGGATAATAACTTAACAACATGTAATTTGACTACATATCAGTAGTGTTATTACCTACCAATCCTTTGGGATCATCAAGCCCAATCGGTGTGACTTTAAAGTAGAATACCGCTTAAGCCAGTGCTCGGCGGCGTGAGAGGTTTTGCACCCTACATTATCTCTCATCAACAGATTCAATAAAACCATGTCTGCTGCTTGTCCCTCGTTTTGTATCGTTCATTCCAACCCACTACTGGTGACCTACACATTTCACCGGTCTTTCTAACATAAACGTTATAGTAGACTTAAAGTAGTGATACTTTGCTTAGTAAGGTCAAAAATAAAAACATACCTGGGACAACTTATGTTGATGCATGTTCCACTCTGCTACTATTCAGCTGAATACCTCTGTTTGGGTAGGTTGTGGATATCTGGGGAAAGGGCATTCCAGTTAATTATTGTTCTGGGGGAAGTTTTAATATGTCTAGTAGCCGGATGTCGTATCTATTGATTGAAACTGTAGTCATCAAATGGGATAGATATACAAAGTTTGGTGACCTTCCAGCACAGGGAGAGACTCCTATCTATTTGTCATTGGTCAAGCATTCTCCAGTTGACGCTTGAAGTCAACTGGAGAAGTCTGTCAAACCGAGACTGCAATATTTCGTGTATGTCGTGTTCGGCCGTTTCCAAAGGTCCACTCTCATACTCTTTTACGTAATGATGCGTTACCCCGCGACGTGCATCTTTCCTTATTTCTCTGGATGTGAACGTTATTGTAACAGATTTTAATTTGACGGGATGTACTTTTATTTACACTGTCTTGTCTATATATTACGTTCGACGTTGTCCTAGGTAGAATCAATACTGTATACCTCACGCTATCCCTAAGAGTCAACTCGTCGTCATGTTCAAGTCGAGCTCCCAGTGCAATTCGACCTGGCCGCGGTGATAGGCGAGTGGGTTTCAAACGCAGCGTCTTTACCATACCATTCACTGAGATTAAAAGAAAGTGAAGTCTGTGGCTAAAAGTCATTGATTATGTTCAGTATTTGGAAGTTTTATTTATTAAATGATTTGTCTTTTTCTGATATAAATAATATAATAGCATGTATTGATTGGTAAAGTGTTTCAAGTGAAGAAGCGAAGAAATCTTAGAACAATCCATATTTAATTCTACCGACCCTGTATTTAAATTGCTTTCTTCTTTGTCGGTGTGTCTTTCTTTATAATTTCATGTTCACCAGCTCATGGCGAAATCGGGTGTTTCAGCGTTCAAATATAATGCTGGACATCATTTACTATATAGACACCGAGTAGTTCACATCGTACCTGTAGATAGGAAGCAATATGATTTACAAGGAAACAAATATTTGCCTAATTCGTGACTCGAACACACGACATTCTAATGTACAGTCCAAAGTTCTAACCACTGAGCTATGACGACTTCTTGGAAACATGGTTTATTTCATATTTGAACGACACTCAAGATGTTTCAGTATATACTCCATCATCTCGTACATATAAATAACCATTGCGTGGTGTAATGCTATTTATTATCAAATAAACTGAGATTCCGTCTCAAAACTTTAATCTCGATTTATTATTTAGCGAATGAAAAGTTGTACACGTGTGTGTTCTGTAGTTATTACGTAATGGCTGTTTAATGTTAGAAATGCTACAACATATCTGCAAGACTTCGTGGTGTAGTGGTGAAACCGTCATGTTTCATATAAAACTGCAAATACCCTGTTTCAAATCCCGTTGCGGGCAACTCTTTTTTTATAAAGTAAAATTTAAAATCGTATATTATCGATGATGCCTGTACGAAGGCTAAATAAAATGTGATTTCTGGCTTATATACCGAGTTTTTGGACGTCCATCGAATTGAAACTACTTCACCCGTGACTTATTCATATTCATGAGTTAGTATCAGTTTAAGTATAGCGTCTGTAGCTTTAAGGAACAAACATATGCATTAAATTATATCTAACTTGCTTTCAAAATGACGTCGAACATAAATCGTTATTGGACATTATTTGAATATACAATGCCCCGGATTAATGGAACATACATCGCCATATTTCCAACCGTGTACATACCGAAAAGCAAATTTTCTGAAATATGATTTGCAACATAATAAAGAAAAGAAACATCAGAACTGACATAACAGATGTACGTTTATCATTTATATTTTGTTTTACTGTGTTACCATTAATAAAACGGCTGTCATTTAATTGTGTTTGATTCGGTACACAATTTGACATAAATATCAAACAGCAATTGACTTTGGCAGAATAACCATTCGAAATGATATAGTCTAGAAAATATTCTTAATGGAGGCAAGTCGGTTTATGGACGTCGTATTTAGAAGACTGACCGTCATGTTAACATAAATGTACTCTACAATATCGTGCTATTGTAAAAGGCATACCAGTGATTCAATTGTTAAAGAGACAAATGACAATATTGATACTGTTAAAGCTCTTGGCGTCCGGTTTTACAAACTTCGTAAGATCCTTGGTCATGTTCACTTTCAAGCAATCTTGATTAAACTTGTTAAAAGGTTTATCAAAAAGGGTTATGACCCTATCATTTTGCAACGCACTGCATGATTAGTGGTTTACCCATTTACAGTTCGCCACTATGCTTTCCTCTTTTATTGTGCGATGACTGGACATAGTGTGGAATGGGATGACGTCTACCTAAATCCTCAAAGGACACTAGTGTCTAATTCTTGTCATATATATGTCGTGTCATGTTTTTAGTGGTATGTTCTCTTGTTGCTCTGGGTTCTGTTTATGTTTTTATATTCATGTGCACATGCACATGTAATTGTTATACTTAACTTCTCTATTAATGCTGCATTGTTTTTTAGAGAATTTAACCTGGCGGGGATATCTTTATTTACCCTGTACCGTTTTATTGGGATGAACTAGGGCAAGAGTGAGATTTGGTAAATCCTATAACCTGGTTTAAACACCCATCCGCACTTATTGCCACTGACCGTTCCAAGGCGGTAGCCCTAGTGTCAACCTTTTATGTTTGTTGTGTCGTGCCTTGCTTTTCATCATCTTTAACATTGTTATTGTTTCTATGCGTGCCTTTGGTTGACTGTGGTCCTTGAATGCTACATTTCCTGTTTGACTTTTATATCTACTTTGTCTACATAATTTTTACTTCATGCTTGATATTTATTTAAAAAAACAAACCTATTGTTGATATTATTGCATCACTTGCATTTTTACACATTTGATAGAATAAGAAAGATAAATTGAAAAAATTTAATTTTAATTTATTTTTTTGCAAGCAGGTTTTTAAAAGTTTAAATTATATGGATACTTAAATAAATTCGAAGTGTTAACTCTTTGGCCGCTAATTTCAAATGTCGTCTGCAAAATCTGAATTAAAACCTTCCTATAAAATTTTATGTAAAATGAGTTTTGGAAAATATTCTTACTGAGGTGCTAACATTGTGACTCCAATCAGCCTGGCACATATTGTGCATGTTGAAATGAATAGTTTTGTGGCAGCGATGCATTAACGTTAATATTTGTTTACTACTTCAAGGTTGCCGTGTGTGCCTTTTAAATACCGAAATATATCAGTGCCTCAGTTACGACAACTGATAGATGTTATGTATGGAGGAAACTCAAAATGAATCGTTTATGTTCATGTTGAATGTTGTTGTTTTCAAACTGAGAGGTTATTGAACTCACGTTGGCGAGTGTTTTGCCACTGACTGTTTCAAGGCGGTAGCCCTATTGTCAACCCTTTTGAGTTTGTGATGTCTTTTATTTAAAGTTGTTCTTTGTTTCTGTGTGTGTGTTTGATTGACTGTCGTCCTTGAATGCTACTTGTCCTGATCGATTTGTATATCTACTTTTGTCTTGCCTTTTATTTATCTTCTTTTTCTAAAACTAATACACAGTTCTTATTCGTACCACGGTAAGCGAAAAGAACTTTCTATTAATAAACTTCCAGAAGGTTATCAACGGATGTCAACTAGTTTTATTATAATTATATTTTTTTGATATTCTAGCACTAAATGAATAACTGCTTCAACGTTCAAGTTAAAAAATTAAACAAAATACAATCACTTGTGTGTTTTTTTTAATGGTGTTTTGCGTTTCACGCAGACCATTTCATTTTTCCTGGGTAAAGCCAGTACTCTATAACTCCCGCCATCCATAAGAATCGATACTTTCTCACTTGGCAAGTCGTGCTTCTGGAGGGATTCGAACCCGCAGCTGTGAGTGACGAGAATGAAATAATCCAGGGAAATGGAAGGCTTTAGTTAATACAAATGTATACAATCAATGAAGTAACAATTCGTACAGGTTCACAAGTATTTTAATGTATTATTCTTTGTCAGTTATGCGCATTTTTCCTGCAGATTGCATGTCAGTTATTTCTTTAAAAACAGCATTAGGACGCGTTACTAAGTAAAGGTTACTTCTGCGGGGACAAACCTTCATCCGGATCAATTATGTTAGTGTGTGCCACTCCAGACATGTGCAGTATGTGTCCAAACGTGTGATACTGACTCGACCATTCGGTCGTTGGAATTCCAACAACTTCCATTTTACCTAATGCTCTTGGTAGTCAGGCGCCGTCTCTGACTAACGTGCCACTTGAACATCGAACCTTATCGTAAAGTAAATGAAGTTTGCATAATTAGACAATAGGATGTTAAATTGAGCCCCACAAGTACATTATTCAGTAATCGGTTTTCACTCACTTGCGAGTTTTCCATCAAATACAGATGGTAATTCAAATTGTTTAATAATAGGCGGTCATTAAGATTGCAGAAAGATAACTATTCCGGTCGATGTAATAAACCGATCGAACAGTTTCACAGATACGAGATAAGAACTTTTATTTGATAATATAATTACTACTATGTTGAAACTAATTAATAACCCCCAATAGCTTCCGTATTACTTCCGGTTTGACTTCCGGAAAAATCGCAATTATGCATATTATGATCGATGTTGGCATTTAAAAATATGCTACATTCTCTGCTATTTAGAGAATATCAATAGCGAGTTTGTAAAAAAAACAAAAACACTACAATTACAGTTGTAAAACGCAGCACACCATTTAAAATACAGATATATCGAACGGATACAATTAGCAGGCAAACTTGAACTTCACTCAAACGTAGACATATATTAGCTAAATACGATAATCATGTCAAATTGCTCGGTTTACAAACTATTTAAATATCGTGAAAATTAAGGATTGTCGATACCATATTAGGATATTTTTCAGTAGAAATTATATATACTTGGTTCGGAAAAAATTCACATCGGCGTTAAGGAGTGTCGATACTTTTTAAGGATAATTTCTGCAAATTTTATATATACATGGCTCGATTTAAGGCTAAGCGGTATTTTTGCACATGTCCGTTCCAAGACGGTAGCCCTACTGGCATGCTTGTGGTGTCAGAGACTCTGCCTCTGCTTACCAGTTTGTTTCGATGCGTATTCTTGGTAGACCGTGTTCCTTGAATGCTTGATTAGTAATAATGACCAAGATGTTTTAGAAGTTGTGTATATATCATAAATACATGTTTTGTAGTTTTAGTTAAAGAGGATCTACATATATCACATGATATACAATTTAAAAATGCAGGGCAGATTTTTTATTTTAATATTTTATTTTAATAATTTAAACTGAATAACAGTAAAATAATACAACAAATATTTCTCCCGAATACTCGTAAAATAGAGATGCATACACGTCCAGTAAAGCTGAGTATTTATAATTTATATCAACATCGCGAGGCAAATCCTCTCTAATATTCAATGATAGCTATGGCAAGATAAAAGTATTTAAAAAACACTGTATATATCTTGTACACATAGTGTGCCAACGTCGAGTAATACGGTAACCAATTTCCTTTACAACGTCAATTAAATAGATTATTGCACGTGTCACACATTATAGCTCAGTTTCATGATGGCGTGGATTAGAAGCCCTATACATTTACAATTATTCAATGCATACTGTCTGTTTTATGTGAGATATTTGAGCAATGTCATCTTCATTTATTAAACATATAACACTATTAAAATATTAATCTAAGACGAAAGTTAATCCATAAAAAGACAAAATATTACAGGAAGTACATCAGGATTGGTATTATTTTCAGAATTGTTCAAATACATTATTTATGTATATAATTAACAAAAATAAACTAAATGAGCCATAAAACAAAAAAGAAATAACGCTGATCATATAAAATAAACGAACAGAAGAAGGTATTTCTTATCGTAACTATGGTGACGCGCCAGGGATAGCTATTTTAAACTTGGCGGTAAAATAAATCGCATTGTATTGCAAAGCGAGCGTCTTGTGTAGATATTGCCGATTTGCTCTGCGTGACAGATATGTACAACTTGGGGATTTCTCTATGGACGTTTAATTTATATTGTTAGCTGTATTATAGGAAAATGTTAATCAAGTGAACTATTTCACGGTTGAAATTGGTCATTTCATACTTTGTTATGTTTTTATACAAATTATGCCCCAAAGTCTGATGTACTCCCTTTAAAGGGACACACGGCAATCTTGAAGTATTTGAAATGGGTGTCTCGATTTATTTATCTCGTATCATTTTTACTTTAACCCTGGTTACATTTAAATAAATCAAAATTTAAGTATTCGCTATTTGGTCTTATTATACTATAAGTTTTAATATATTATTGGTGCAATAATATCAAAAATTAATAATATGCAAAACCAACTTTCTTAATACTATTCTTATAATTAATATTAATGATTGAACAAATGCAAGTTATGCAGAAAAACTAGCGGGACGCCGTGAGTTTTTAAAAAATAAAGGTTGCCTTGTGTCCCTTTAAAACAATATTCGTTGAATTACGAGATAAACGTCGGATTGTTTTGTTTTTGTTTTTAAATGAAACATTTTAATTTCTATACATTCTTTGATCCGTAATATCATCTGGAAGCCCATATTATAATTATAACATAATATCTTTTCCTATCCTCCTTTCTATTTTACTTATATAGTCCTTATTTCACCACTCAATAATATATATTTCAACTTTACTCTCGATGGGTTGAGATGACCCCTGCGGACACATTGGCGTCACGGACACAATCGAGCCCTACAACTAGACATAACAATCGAACAAGAAAAGTAGCATTCAAGGACGACCTACAATTAGTCCATTATGTTCTGACACAATGACAGGTGCGGACACAATTGCCTCCTTCAAGAGAACACAAAGAATGAATGAATGAATGAATGAATGAATGAACGAACGAACGAACGAACGAACGAACGAATGAATGGTGTTTTACGGCACGTCGACACATAAATAGGTCATATTGTGCGCAAAAACTGATGAAAGATGAAGAAATGAAGTAGTAATTACAAATTAATGAAAAGATATAAAGATAAAACTATTTACAAATAAGGATGATATGGTATTAATATAAACTATGTATATATGTAAATCAACAAATGCCCGTGTACGGGTGTATAAACAAGTAAATATATATATAAGAACATATTATAATGATTTATAAAGTCCAGGCGATCGCGCAATTGTCAACCCGTCTTTATGGTATCACATAACTTGCCTCCTATGTATCATTATACTTATTATTTGTTTCGATGAATGTTTTTGCATGACTTGGGTCCTTAAATTCTACATTTCCCTACGTTTACGTTTCGACTTTTATATCTACTTTTAGCGTATATTATGTATTGATTACGACCTATATACATGTGATGCTGGTTTGGATCGTTATAATGGTCAAACATTACGATAAAAGCAGATATACAAGTAGAACAGGAAATGTAGCATTAACCATACTCAACCAAAAACACGTATACAAACAACAATTATAACGATGAAGAAAAGTCAATATATGACATCACGAACACAAAGGGTTTGACAATAATGCACCGCCTTGGAACGGTCAGTGGCAACAAAAAGGCCGCTGGTGGGGGTGGGGGGGGGGCGGTGTGGGGGGGGGGGGGGGGGGTCGTTGGGTGGGGGTGTAAACTAGTGTGCACCAAGCCTGCCTCTTACCATATTGTCATCCCAATGAAATGGGATCGTGTAAATAAAAATATCTCCGCAAGGTATTATTCTCCCACAAACAATGCAGCATTAATAGGCAATATAATTAAGTAGAACACATATGGTCACGTATTGATGAATATGAAGAAAAAGAAAGGCTAGAAACCCGCAAAGCAAGTGCTCAACGACTTGGCAGAAATCAGAGAAACAAGAGAACAAACCAGACACGGAGGAACATACAACATTGCGTATTACATTTTAATTTTTAGTATGTATACACATATAATTCAAAATCCAAAAACTTCTACTTCACAAAGGTGAAGGTATTCAATATTTGGAGCATTTTGCTGGATTCGCACCCATCTTCCCATTGTGTTTTTCGGACATTCAATGACAATAATGTTGCCTTCACTAGAGTGGCCGTAGTAGTTTCCACATTCCGTAAATAGTCCAGAATTCCTATCAATTGCCGTGGCGTTAGAAGAGCTGACTAGTATCCTCAGATGGATTGACCGACCTGAGTAAAGGATAATATAGTTATAATATTATATTTAAGAAACTGTATCAAACAGTTTATAGATGAGCAGTTCGATTTTCATACAGAACACAAAGAAAGCGATATTCACTTATATGCCAATAACTGAATATCTATAATCTTACTGTTTGGGCTGTTAGCTAATGAGGTGAACCATCCCCCAACAATACTGCTACTCCGACGGAGGAATTGTGTTCACCCTGTTTTTTCTGAAAGCCCATATGGTATGTGTAGTCTTTAATTTGCAACTTGTCTGCCATGTAAGCGTGGGGATGTTATCGTTTTACACAGTGTAGAATACGTTATCTATACAAAACTAATTAATTTTACTGCATTTGGAAGACTAAAATCGTATTAAGGAAAGTGCTTGCAATTTAAATGTTCTTCATTACTCATGCATTTTATAATACAAACTTTTGTGTCACTTTCTTTTTATACTTGGATGCCTGCGGTATTTAGCCTACGTTACTGTAATTTACGTTGTTAGATGACAGTTATTGACTAAAGATGTTACATCCCAAAATTATTCCAAATCTTGCAGATGATGTAAACAATATTTGGTTCTCGTAATATCCGTTACATTGTGTTTTTTTTTTATCAGTTTCTATTTTCCGCGTGTTTAAAGAAATTACAAGAAATTAGAAAAAATATAATCCAATAAAAATGTACATTTCACGTCTATATTAGATAACGTACACTACATTGTCTTTAGAAAACGTGTAATTGTATTTGATATCGATTTTAACATGCTGTTCAATAACATAAAATATGCATAGCATTTTGTAGCATGTAAACTAATTTTGATTATGTTAGTTATATTTTCAAAACACAATAATGATAACGTATTTCAAGTGGAGGCCACGCCGGTATGTCCAATGCCATGAACTTTCAGGAAAGTTTATTTTTAAAAATTACCACAGGGTGAGGTCTTTTGGTAACTTAAGATATTGTTATTTTAAACAGTATTTATCATTTTTTGGCAACGAACGGAGTGTAACGTAAACTACATATTATTTTCGCATTTTCATAATGTTGAAAGTGTTGTCTTAAATAAATATTCAGAATAATATAAATATTAGGTAGTATTTGCTATTCATTAGCAATTTTTTTACGCATAATCAACTTTATTTAACGTGTTTTGGAATTGTTATGGTAACGTAATTGTCACGTGCATTACACACAAGCGACTCAACTCTCAGATGGCAGACAATCTCTCAATTTAAGGTTTTTGTACAACCTTTTGGAAAATCTTACCCTACACATTGCACCTGGAGAGGGGGTTTGGTCGGGGTCTATAGCACGCTCAATAACAAGTTTAGGTGGATGAAATGTATGAATGATGTTGACGACACGTCGACACATAAATAGGCAGTTTCTTAAAGTAAAATGCGTTATCTTTATTAGGATACATTTTTCCTCACATTTGTATGTGATTGGAAACTTAATTTATATTTTGTTTGAAATATTTCTTTACAGAATATCAAAACGCAAGAATGCTTAGGTGCAAACGGTTCGAAATAGAATTTTTACCCTTTTAACTAAAGTTTATTTTTTATACTAAATGGGAAGTTTGTTTTGTTTTATTTGTATTTTTTGGTGATTTTTTGTAAAATTTAGAAAGTTCGCTGTTGTTATTAATCTTAATTAGTGGAGCTAATATATGCTAATCGGCTTTATCAGGAAATCGATAGGTATTTAGATTTATTGCACTTAATGTTTTATTACTGCTTTGTAGAAAAAGTAAGGATTTTACCATCACCAACGTCGGACCTCTCATATATCTTCACTTTTGTGATATGGTATTCATTCTGTAGGTCAACCGCCCACCATGGATAGTGTTCATTGCTGAGCGTGTGGGTGCATGAGCCTTTAAAGAAATCCCCTTCCTTGTTTCCGTCAACCGCATTGCTGGCTTCACCATGCACATGGGCTGAACTCTCGTACGCTGGCTTGTGCAAGGCAAGATTTACGAACGCTGAAATAGATTGTTGCCTTCGTTTCACACATTTAAAATGAGTATGCTGAATGACATGCTCGAGGTACGGATCAGATGTATGCCTGAAGAGTTTTTAAATATCTTCATATATGTGGAAAGTAGCTTAGTTATACGACGAATAGTATTTACTTTATACTTTCTTAAATTCTTAGTTGAAATTATATTCGTTTTATTTATTAGAGGGCCTCAGGGAAGATTAGTATTTTTATTAACTTCGCTATCCTCTTAAAATAAAGTGTTCAATTCAATTCAATTTAATTCAATTCAATGTACTGATCACATATTATATCGCACCACGTTCATACTATGGTCAATGTTAATATTCGGTGTTGCTGAACGGTAAGTTTTAAGCAAAATGAATTCATCGTATATTCTGACAGGAGAAAATAACATTTCCCGGTGATTTTGCCAATTGTATAAACCAGAATTTCAATTTGCATACAAACAAAAAGAATTCCATAGGATTTATAGTGAATTCATTCCGTTGAGTTTTTGTTAAGAAATAAAGCCCTTAGTTTCAGAGATTGTGACATGCTAAACAATTTTCACATTTATGAATTACATAATTAATTGCTTTTTTTCCCTTTCAAATCAACAAAAAGAATGAAAACGAAGTACATTTGTAGTTAATTTCTATCAGCCAATAATACGCAATGTTTACATTGAAAATATAAGGTAAATCGGCTTGCTGAGTTGTATAATTATATTAGTTTAATAATATTTATTGCAGATATGTTACAAAACATAAAGTCAACATCACAATATTCATAGCAACATATGCAAATGGATTGAACTAAACGTTATTACAACATTAGTTACAGATCTCTCCATTGTGGCTGAAAAAGTGTACTTGATTATCGGTTTGAAATTGTAACATTTAAATATGAAATTGATAAGAAAATTTAAGACAATCTATAATTATATGATACTCGTGTTATTAATGAGACAACTAACTAATGAAATATTTTAATAAATACTGATATTGGTGATCCCTTGGAGGCAACAAACACAACCAAGGGAATAAAGTAGCAGACTCGGTTTTATTGAGTATGTACATGAGAAGTAATTTTGGAAGCAACACATCTAGCATCGGCTTAAGCAGTATTCTACTTCAAAGCCACCTATATTAGACTCTACTTCAAAGCCAACTATATTAGACTCTACTTCAAAGCCACCTATATTAGACTCTACTTCAAAGCCACCTATATTAGACTCTACTTCAAAGCCACCTATATTAGACTCTACTTCAAAGCCACCTATATAAGACTCTACTTCAAAGCCACCTATATTAGACTCTACTTCAAAGCCACCTATATTAGACTCTACTTCCAAGCCACCTATATTAGACTCTACTTCAAAGCCACCTATATTGGACTCTACTTCAAAGCCACCTATATTAGACTCTACTTCAAAGCCACCTATATTAGACTCTACTTCAAAGCAACCTATATTAGACTCTACTTCAAAGCCACCTATATTAGACTCTACTTCAAAGCCACCTATATTAGACTCTACTTCAAAGCCACCTATATTAGACTCTACTTCAACGCCACCTATATTAGACTCTACTTCAAAGCCACCTATATTAGACTCTACTTCAAAGCCACCTATATTAGACTCTACTTCAACGCCACCTATATTAGACTCTACTTCAAAGCCACCTATATTAGACTCTACTTCAAAGCCACCTATATTAGACTCTACTTCAAAGCCACCTATATTAGACTCTACTTCAAAGCCACCTATATTAGACTCTACTTCAAAGCCACCTATATTAGACTATACTTCAAAGCCACCTATATTAGACTCTACTTCAAAGCCACCTCGCTGGTCCCAAATGACCAGTAAAGATAGAACTACTGATTCGTAGCACGGGGAGACTGTTTACATCCCCCACAATTAACGAACGCTATTGATAATGGTGATCCTTTGGACGCAAAAAACACAACCAAGGGAATAAAGTAGCAGACTCGGTTTTAATGAGTCTATTCATGAGAAGTAATGTTGGAAGCAACACCTCTCACGCCCCCCTAGCATCGGCTTAAGCGGTATTCTACTTCAAAGCCACCTATATTCGGCTCGCTGGTCCCAAATGACCAGTAAAGATAGAACTACTGATTCGTAGCACGGGAAGACTGTTGACAGCCGCCACACTAAACGAACGCTATTGATAATGGTGATCCTTTGGAAGCAACAAACACAACCAAGAGAATGAAGTAGCAGATTCGGTTTGATTGAGTCTGTTCATGAGAAGTAATGTAGAAGAAACACCTATCACGCCCCCCTAGCATCGGCTTAAGTTGTATTCTACTTCAAAGCCACCTATATTAGACTCGTTGGTCTCAAAGTACCAGTAAAAATAACACACATTAAAGTGACTAGTACTCACAAGTACAGTTTCTATTGCAAAGTTCCTCTGGGCAGCAGTATATACAGCGATGGTTGTCCATCGAGACTTGTCTCCTGCCTATAAGTGCTTGTGATGTACTGGATTCAGATAAGTCCGCACACGTCTGACACAAAGATAAGGATAACATGCATGTATGCTGACACATTTTGCAACTTTATTGGTTCGGAACTAAACGCAATTTGCAAAATGCCAATATCATCGGAAATAAATACAAGTGAGTAAAGAGAATTTATTTCTAGTATTATATAACATAATCACATCCATGTGATATACAACAAAATATACAATGTACAAGTCCAAATTCTAATATGATTCAATGTACATGCTATTTACATGCTATTAACCATCACTAATAATATTCCGTCTCCTTACGATTCATTTCCATTTGCATAGGCATGATAACACATGTATTTGTGGTCTGCTTTTGTAAATAACGAGAAATGGTCTTATAGAAACTCCAGCAATAAAGGCACTGTATGTACGTACTGTACCTCCAACTAAATCAAATGAGCAAATGGACTAGTCATTGAACACACAAAGAGTCGTGAAGACAGGGTTACCGATTTGAACAGTTTAATATTTAATAAGCAATAAGGCCTACTGGTCAGCTTAACCCGATTTTGTCAGTCAGTACACAACTTCGCTAGTGTCAGTTCTTCAGCGCCTTGCTTGAAATACGTAGTGTGAATAAACAATCTCATTAAAATCAGATCAAAGATATGTATATATAAATTACAAGAGTAATCTCTCGGTGATGGAATCAGGACTTTACCGAACTAGTTGCTAAAGAAACCTGAACTATAATAAAATTCAAATCTGCATTTCTATTTGTGAAAAGTGTAACCGAGATTGCAAGAAACTGCACTGCTGACAAAGTCAGGGACGTCTAACCCATTTCAAATTCTTTACATAGATCGAGGTAATGTAAACATAGTATATTCCTTGTTATGTAAACGTATGCTGCAGAGTGGTAACTTTTTAGCAAGCGTCTTAACAACCCCATATTCGCTTTTCGTCTCACACCACAATTCATTTTCCATAGGGTCCCATTTTAATGTTTTTTTTCGTGGCATAGAGATTAAAAAAAAAATTGCAACATGTATTTATGCTTAAATTCTTCATTGATCCAATATCTGCAATTTAAAACACATTTAACAAATATTTACCTGATTGAACTTTTTTAATTTCATGTTTCACGGGGTTGTATTTTTGTCTAAATTTTGATAGGTGTCACACCTATCAAAATTTAGACAAAAATACAACCCCGTGGTGATTAGACCCATGATGTGTAAAATGAGGCAGAATTAGCTAGAAATCTTATATCAACATGCATTTTTCTGTGATCTCTTCCTAAAATGCTGTAGATTTAGAACCTCGTAAAGATAAATCAATGTATTCTGTAAAATGTAGAAAAGCGAACTTGTTTTTTTTATCTACCTCCTTCATCTGTAGGTCACGAGTATTCAAGGGAGATAATAGTGGTGTGAGTCCTTTTAAACAGACACAAAACAATCGTCAAATATCTATCAAGCATGAAAGTTACCATTTATTAATCCAGTATCATTTCGCTTTAAACAAGCTTAATTTATATAAATAAACAGAATAGAATTTGGACTTTTGCAATTTTTCTTTGGTATTCTGCCATAGAAATATACTATTGGTGCACTATAATCAGCAAGTCGTAATACGCAGAAAACTATTTACTTTAAAATAGTCATATACTAATATGCAATCAATGTAGAAAAACTAACGGGACTTTGCGCGTTTTACAACAATCAAGATTGCCGTGTGTCAATTTAAATGTTTAATGCCAAATATACCCCTAAATCCTCGCAGCCCGACCAGAAGTATACATCCCCATGTGGCGCCGTTATCTCCTGGACACTGCATACCTGCAACATATTATATACATGTAAAAGTGTGTATCATAAATGTTGATGGGTATGATATATATTGCCTTCGTGTGCATTTGTACCATATATGTTGATGGGTATGATATATATTGCGTTCGTGTGCATTTGTACCATATATGTTGATGGGTATGATATATATTGCCTTCGTGTGCATTTGTATCATATATGCTGATGGTTATGGTATATTTACGCATTTGTACCATATATGTTTATGGTTATACTATATATTGACTTCGCATGCTTTTGTACCATATATGTTGATGGGTATGATATATATTGCCTTCGTGTGCATTTGTATCATATATGCTGATGGTTATGGTATATTTACGCATTTGTACCATATATGTTTATGGTTATACTATATATTGACTTCGTATGCATTTGTACCATATATGTTGATGGTTATGCTATATATTTACGCATTTGTACCATATATGTTGATAGGTATGATATATTATGCCTTCGTATGCATTTATACTATATGTGCTGATGGGTTTGCTATATATTGCCTTCGTATGCATTTGAACCATACATGTTGATGGGTATGATATAAATTACGTTCGTTTGAATCGTTATGTTCATTGTATTTGGCGTAACATGAATCGCCAGCTCGTCGTCTTTTAAAAGATCAACTTGTTCCGAGTATGTTTCACCATATTATTTAAGAGATACCCATACAAAGATGTTGAATCTGGCAGGGCATGTGAGTGGTTTTACGGTCCTGATATTTCGCTGTACGGCCTCGCCGTCGTAACATGTTTATCTCAATTATAATGCTTGTCCATATTATAAATGCCAGAAATACATATAATGCTTGTCCATATTATAAATGCCAGAAATACAATACACAGTCATACGTACATACTTGTTTTGTGCAGCGAAAACTCAGTTTCACGAGATTTGACTTTTTGTTGACGTCATCTAATGACGTCATTTGTTACGTGTACATTATGTCACGTCAAGTACTTTTCAAACGGTAAAACGGGTGTGTTATGGTCGCAAATTCGAGACGTTTGCCATCGGAGTAATTCTTTACATTATAGTTGCATTATAATTATTAACTAACGTCTAATATTGATTAAAACATTTTCGCGTTAAACTGACATTGAATTTGAACATTAACACACATCATTGTTAATAAAAGTGGTCAGTTACTGTTAAATTGATTTACAACTTATATTACATTTTTTGAGTCGACCTGTTGTTTTCTTATTTGATTATTTAAAACAACATTGGAAATCAGATGACACGAATTGATAAATCATCACCGTTTAGACTTACAAACTACGTTTTAAAAAACGCTGGAATGCATTTAAATAATAAAACTAAGTTACATAGACATACATCATATACACGAGCAAAATGTTTGTTTTTTCGCGCAGTTGTTCCGAACAAAATATAAATTCTACCTTATTGACTCTAAAATGACATATACATATCTGAGGTCAACATACCTTTACAATTGCTGTAAATGACATTTAATATACATATGTACATGTTGTAGACATCTAATTATTCAAGATAAATATATAAACATAATTTATGTACTGGGATCGATGATAGGGATATCCTTCACGAGATGGTAGACGTGTGGCTCTTTTCACAAACGAGTGTATGAGAGTGAGTGAAGAAACAAACACACCTACGATCGAGTGAAGGATGTCCCTATAATCGAACCCAGTAGTTAAAATACATTTACTTTGATGAATATGATTTTAACCGAAATAATTTGATTTATTGAACGTTATCTGCGGATGATATCGACTCAGTAGCACTTTATTGACGTCATGAATTAACGTCAGTTATTTTTATTTTCGCAGTTAGTTATTAATACAAAGCGATTATAAATATTCTTTCACTGAGAAATGCCAATCTTTCACCCATAAGAATGTAACAAAAACGTTTTACCGTGCTATATAAATCTACGTAAGTATTGCATTGTATCATTTATGTATTTTGAGTTAAATATGGATAATAAAATAAAAGTATTAAAACCATGACAAAACCATAACCTGCTCGGCTGTACAAGTGACTGAAACGCTGCAGTCTTGAGGGTTATCCGTCCTCGGACAAGAATAACATATCGGTCCAGTATCTGAAATAATAGTATCATGTGACTTAACAATATGTAGACGTGGTACATAAAGCCGTGGTGATCGAGTCCATGAATTTTATCAATAATTTAAGATGTGATGTTAACAAAATGATTGGTTTATACATTGGTGCAGATACATCATCCGGATATTTATTTTTATAAAAAAGAAAGATTATTTAAAAAAAAATAAAATAAAAATAAACGAGCAAATAATAAGTGCAATTTTCAAAAGCCCCAGTGAATTATCAATTATTCACCGTTATATATACCAACAGAAGCACTTACATAGGCATTGCCTGTTGTCCAATCCCATTCAGTACTTGAATAAAATATTGTTTAAATTAGAAGCACTATACGGCTAGTTATGACAAAGTATTCACCCACCATGTTCATGGTTTATTATATAATAAACAATATTTATATTAAGCTCATATTAGCTTAGTTTCTAATTCATATGTCACAGATCAATATCTTAACTAACAGTAACAGTGCGCTTTTATTATTAGATTAAATTGTATGCATATTGCCATTGAATGCACCCCTAAAGAAAAGGGAACATTTAGCACATGTACATCTTTGCTAAAATCACCGTTTTATGTTACGATCAGGTAGATAATATGACGACCTATCATAATATATTGCATTTCAAACTGTATTATAAAGTATATTGGGGCGTCCGCGGCCGAGTGGTTAACGTCTCTGACTTGAAATCACTTGCCCCTTACCGCTGTAGGTTCGATCCCTCAGGGGCCTAGGAATCTTTATGTGAGGACGCTATCCAGCTGGCTTGCGGAACGTCGGTGGTTCTACCCAGGAGCCCGCCCGTGCACGAAAATTGCCCGGAGGGGCCCCTGGGGCCACCAATGGAAGCTGGAAAGTCGCCATATGACCTTAGCTGTTGGTGCGATTATAAAATCCAATTCAATCAACTATAAAGTATATTATTTTCAAAAAAATAGTTGTTATTTTATAAATATGCTTGTGTACTACCTGCACCAAAAACGTATCCTTGCAAAACAACACAGGCACAATAAAGCGAAACCAAGACTGAAAATACAACAACGCATACTATACTGTACTAATTATAATATATGTATTATGAAACGTTTACTTAAAAGTACAGACTTAATAAAGCGGTAGACAACCTAAACTTTGAATATTTAAGAAAAAGAGATATATACATCAAGTGCAAGCTGCAAAGGTACATGTATCATGTGCATAATCGTACATGTATCATGTGCATAATCGTACATGTATCATGTGCATAATCGTACATGTATCATGTGCATAATCGTACATGTATCATGTGCATAATCGTACATGTATCATGTGCATAATCGTACATGTATCATGTGCATAATCGTACATGTATCATGTGCATAATCGTACATGTATCATGTGCATAATCGTACATGTATCATGTGCATAATCGTACATGTATCATGTGCATAATCGTACATGTATCATGTGCATAATCGTACATGTATCATGTGCATAATCGTACATGTATCATGTGCATAATCGTACATGTATCATGTGCATAATCGTACATGTATCATGTGCATAATCGTACATGTATCATGTGCATAATCAAGAACCTCTCCTATACAATTAATACAAATAACATAACAAAAGCAAGCAACACCACCAATAATAAAAAATACATCTAATTTAAAACATGATAACTGACATAGAATTCAAAATTGTGTATGAAAAGAGAAAATGTGTATTATTTAATTTGAATAGATAGCCAACTATAGTAATTAACTGTGTGAGCCTGACACGATACATAGACATTACAGTTCGCTGTGCTGTAAATAAAGCGAATGCTATTGTGTTTTACTGCTCTTCACCACTTATTAAATAAGTTGATGCATTAATCAGAAGAAAACCACTTGTGTCGTGGGTGGTGGTTTGTAAATAAATTTAATTAATAAATGTTTGTGGATCTGTTTTTATATTTTAACACTTGGATTGTGCTGCTGAAAAACCTCTGTGGTGAAAGGCAACATCCTTTTCCTTCGGGAAGTCAGTAGCTTATCATTTATTTCTTATATAAAATATTAAATCTAAATGTACATACATATTTTTGTCAACGGTGAACAGGCTGTTCTAAACTATTGTACGAAAGGCCCCCAGCCTTTCTGTGCTTTCAGCACTTTGATTTAAATTATTATAAAACACAGCAATCGACTTTCAAACTATACCTAACCAATATATCTAATACCAAACATAAAATAACTTTGTACACGTCTAAGGCTTGCCCATATAACTATCACTATAGTAAACAATAACTTAAATGTGTACATATTGCGAATGAAATAACTAAAAACGTTCCACTGTTAATATCATAATATACGTTATAACATCAAGAGGTCAAAGTATATACAGAATACAGTCAGAGGCGTAATGTGGTGTGTTTTCAACATACTCTTAATACGAGATGCGAAGCGCCGAATGGGGGAGGATTTGGGAGCAGATGTCCCCCTTCCACAAGGTGGTTTCCGGGGTTCTCTCAATATTTATTTTCATCTTTGGACCAAAATGTGGCTCGTACAAGCGACATTTGTCAGAAATAAAGATATGCATGCTCACAAAAGAAAGAAAGACAAGTAAATCATATCAAACAAAAACATATTAAAAATAAAATGATAAATGTTCCACCCTTACCCACCTCCCTCTTTTTAAGTTTAATTCATTTTCAACATTTTAGGATTTTCAGTTTGTTATTTATGTTCCCGGGAGTAAGAGAGTATGCCACGCTACGCCCCTGAATACAGTCAACACAAAACATACAGAATAAACAACAAGCAGACACCGCAAATATAAAATGGTAGCGAATATGGGTACCGTCAGGGTACGGTCTGTGATCAAACTACCGCTAGAGGTTTAATCCACGTTCTAGGTTGCACCAAACTGAGAAAAATGGTCCTTTTGAAACCACAGCAATCAAACGCAGTGGTACCGTACAGGGGCGGATCCAGGATTTCAGGTTAGTGGGGGGGGGGGGGGGTGGGGGGGGGGGTTGTCCTCATAAAACGGTTGCGGTAATGCATTGATAGGGTAAAAAAACCTTTTTAAAATGAAAGGATTTAACAATGTGTTAATTAAACCACTCATTAGCAATTATGCGTTGAGCGAGCGATACTTTTTTTTATACTTAGTGCGTGCATCGAAATTGTTTGATATTTTATCTACAGTAACATGGTCATACATGTATGAATAAAAAATTCCGTTTTCAACTAAAAGGATTTAACAATGTGTTAATTAAAGCACTCATTAGCCATTGTGTGTCGAGCGAGCGACGCGAGCGAGAATGTTTTTTATACTGTGGGCGTGCAACGAAATTGTTTGATATTTTATCTACAGTAACATGGACATACATGTATGAATAAAAAAGTCCGTTTTCAAATAAAAGGATTTAACAATGTGTTAATTAAACGACTCATTAGCCATTATGCGTCGAGCGAGAACATTTTTTATACTGAGGTCGTGCATCGAAATTGTTTGATATTTTATCTACAGTAACATGCACATAATGTATAAATAAAAAAGTCCGTTTTCAAATAAAAGGATTTAACAATGTGTTAATTAAACGACTCATTAGCCATTATGCGTCGAGCGAGCGAAGCGAGCGAGAACATTTTTTATACTGAGGGCGTGCATCGAAATTGTTTGATATTTTATCTACAGTAACATGCACACAATGTGTGAATAAAAAAGTCCGTTTTCAAATAAAA